>CM034349.1:94115750-94172752 GCA_019925275.1 Mytilus edulis | reverse complement strand
AATTTCAGTGCATAAAATCCCCCCAAAAAACATATAACTCTTACTTCTAATTATAAATTAGCAAATTATATGTTTATCCAAAAACTACATTACCCAGTACAGCATAATTAATTTATAACAACGTACCTTTATTAAATATCTGAAAGCAAAAAAAATCTGCAGACCAGTTCCTGAAGCTTTATAAACAATACAGGTGTAAAAATGTGGGTGTGAAATACTATCTTTAATTAAAATCATACGATTAACAAAAAAATCATACAAAGAAAAAGTACATGCAAGTCATGAACAATTCAGTATAACTTTTTTATAAGATTAATTTTATCCTACAATATTTTGTAAAAAGAGCTCTAGCAGTTGGATTTAATTGACTTCAATAATAAATCTACATTTGTGATAAAATTGAGTCAAACTGAGGACTAATTTATCTATATCAATGGTATAAAAGGTTTTTTTAAATTGTTAAACAATTTTATAATCATTGAAATGTGAGACATCATAGTATATATATAAACACATGCAGTTTATATCAAACTTAAATTCAGATATGTACATTCTTTAAGAAAAAGCAGAAGGAACATCCCAATCAAGGATATCAGTGACTCAAAGGAACCCTCTAGAAAGAGTATAGTTAAAGGCTATAGATATCATTGACCAGGGGTCAAATTTAAGCTTTTTTTGTGTACTGGCAAGCTGGACCAGTGGACTGAAAAATCTCCTGGTCCTGTAAAAATTACATTCATTTGACAAATACATTCCTTTTGAATGTCACTTATTTTTTTTAAATTTTGTCCGGTTGTTTAACTCCTTCCAAAACTTTCCTCATTTTGTATTGTTGTGGAGGAAGCTCACCTGAGAAGTTAATTGTAATACTTTGTACCCTGAGTACCGTGTAATTGATTTCGCAGGGAAATTTTTTGTCCATGATTTTTATCGACAAATTTATACTGGTCTGCCAGACCATCAGCTGACAAAATCTACTGGTCCGACACAATTCTACTGGTCTTGGACAACCGGACCAGCACTAATTTCGACCCCTGTCATTGACTCTAAAGAACCCTGCAGATAGAGTATAGTTTTTAAGCTATAGATAACTCACTATAAGGAGCCAGATAGGGTAGTTTTTTATGCTATAGATATCAGTAACTCTAAGGAACCCTCTAGTTAGAGAATAGGTTTTAGGTTATATATATGTCAGTGACTTTAAGGAACCCTCTAGATACAGAATAGGTTTGAGGCTATAGATATCAGTGACTCTAATGAACCCTCTATTTAGAGCACAGTTTTTAGGTCATAGATATCAGTGACTAGTAGTAGTCAGAGTGACTTTAAGGAACCCTCTAGATAGGCTATACTTTTTAAGGCCATAGATATCAGTAACTTTAAGGAACCTCTAGATAGGACATAGTTTTAAGGCCATAGATATCAGTGACTCTAAGGAACCTCTAGAAAGGGCATAGTTTTTAGGCCATAGATATCAGTGACTTTAAGGAATACTCTAGGTAGGGCATAGTGTTTAGGCTATAGATATCAGTGGTTCTAAGGAACCTCTAGATAGGGCATAGTGTTTAGGTCATAGATATCAGTGACTCTAATGAACCCTCTAAATAGAGCATAACTTTAAGTCTATAGATATCAGTGACTCTAAGGAACTCACTATTTAAAGCATAGATTAAGGCTGTAGATATCCAGTGACTCTAGGAACACTCTAGAAACTTATTTTTGAAGCTATGGATATCATGGAATAAAGAACACTTGAGAATAGAGCATAGTTTTGGTAATAGATATCAATGACTAAAGAACACTTTAGATATTTTGGGCTATAGATATCAGTGACTAAAGAACACTTTAGATATTTTGGCTATAGATATCAGTGACTAAAGAACACTTTAGATATTTTGGGCTATAGATATCAGTGACTAAAGAACACTTTAGATATTTTGGGCTATAGATATCAGTGACTACAGAACACTTTAGATATTTTGGGCTATAGATATCAGTGACTAAAGAACACTTTAGATATTTTGGGCTATAGATATCAGTGACTAAAGAACACTTTAGATATTTTGGGCTATAGATATCAATGACTAAACAACACTTTAGATATTTTGGGCTATAGATATCAGTGACTAAAGAACACTTTAGATATTTTGGGCTATAGATATCAGTGACTACAAGAACACTTTAGATATTTTGGGCTATAGATATCAATGACTAAACAACACTTTAGATATTTTGGGCTATAGATATCAATGACTAAACAACACTTTAGATATTTTGGGCTATAGATATCAGTGACTAAAGAACACTTTAGATATTTTGGGCTATAGATATCAATGACTAAACAACACTTTAGATAGAGCATAGTTTTTTAGGCTTTAGAGATCAGTGAATCTTAAGAACATCACTAGTATCAGCATTCCTCTGACTATATAAATGAATATCTATAAGAAGTTTATAGTTTTTTACACTCGAGAATACAGTAACTAATGGAACTCTCTCAATAGAAATTTAGGTTTAGTCTATAAATATCAATAATCCAAAAAGGATTCACCATTCTCAGGCCTATTGTTTTCTATGACTAGAGAACTCGATAAATTCAGTTCACTTTTAAAAGTTTTATTTCTTTTGATTTTAAAATTTCCTTAACATGGTAAAAGATCTATATATCTATAAAAAAAAGTTACTCAGAAAGTGTTCACATTATAAAGTTAACTTCATCTTTCCAATCAATTATGAGGGCAGCATTCCAAATGATTTTCAAGCCCCAATCAACACTTCATCAGTTGATTGAACAAAAGATATGATCAATAAATGCCTATACATTCATAAATGTCTACAAGATAGAACATCAAACTAAAATATGTAATGCATTATGTATGACATAAAATCATGGTAGGAGAACATTTTATTACCATAATCTACAATTTAATATCTGCATTTTATTATCACAGCACGACATTTCTATTATATAATTTACTTACTCTTTATGGCAATAGTTTGATAATCCTTTGAGTTCCCCAAGCTTGTTACCTAAAAAAGAAAAAGAAATTATGTTCAATGGGAGGTAACTCTAGTTTATTACAGTGAAGCTGTGAAAGTAGAAATTCGTGCAAAACCAGTTATTAATAATTAATATCAGGCAAATTTTAAAGGTATTTAAATGTCTATCCACAAGATTGGAGTTGTAACACAAATACTAAACAAATTTCTACATCAACAATTTTAATAAGTAGGCTATATACATTAAATGAGTTTACACCATATTATAGTTTGAAAGAATCATAATAGACTACTATGAAGACTTTAAAAACAAAAGTTGTATCTACTACTGACAAGGTTTGATTTTATAAAATAAGGCCTACGGTAAAATTCAATTGTTTAACTTTCAACATGCGTGTATTTTTTACATTTAAGAGTCTTCAAAACAATACAATTTTCTATATTTGTGGAGGCTATCCCATACATAATCCAATATTGATTCCTATATTAGCCTTAACAAATTATTCATATTACTAATATCTATGCACAATGTTTCTGCTCTTTGGTCAGGTTGTTGTCACTTTGGACACATTCCCCATTTCCATTCTCGGTTTTATGAGGTACCCCACGTCCAACATAAGGGCCATACATATACATGTAAGATCATTAGTTTCTTGAATTGCATTTCAAGGATTTAAAAAATTTACATAAATAAGGAGATTTGGTATTGTGAATGAGATAACTTTTTACCATTAAATTTACAACATGTAGACAACTGGACTGAGCATCCAGAGGAATCCATTGAATTGTAAGCCGAGTTCAACTTTGTTTGCGGCTAACAACAATAAGTGCATATATATCTAAATAACTTATTGAGTTTTGGCCCAGAAATACCATACCAATTATTTCTAATCATGCAATGCAGCTTATTTCTTATTTTTGTAGTACAATTAGGTCAGACAAAACACATATAACATACCATTTGTTATGAAATTAAATCTATTTCAAGATTTGTTAGATTTGTAATATAAGTTTGAGTTCAGACTTCCTCATATCATTAACTTTCAATAAAACTATAAAATACAGATAAAACGTTATCCTAATGCTCTCATAATGAACCTCAAATTTTTCGTTCAAAAAAGAAAAAGACTTCAAAGAGAACGTCTTTCAATTTCTTCAATCATTTCAACTCTAATAATCTGTTTTCTATGAAATCAATACAGGATTTGACACAACCTTTTACATAATTAGTTTTTCAATCAAGAAATTTTAAGACCAGCTTTCAACTAATTGTAGCTTTCTTTTTCTAACAAACCAATCCTTTCATTCCAGGACAAAAAAGTTGAGTGATAAAAGAATAAAATGTCATGACACTCTCATTTTAATTCTTGTTGATTGACAAATTTCATTATCATGCTCTTAATTTAAATACAAACTGTAGGCAAAAAACTGAAGTTTTACCAATAACAATACACTGGCATTATTTGGTAGATTTTCATGCCTAGAATATCATCATCAATAGAAACTTCGCTTTTTTGCTGGAAAAGAACACAATATGCAGATTGATTTTTCTCCTGTAATTTACATTTTATCTTGGAAACTGAATTACTTAAATGTTATTTAAGTGTGAACAAAACAAATGGCTTGTAAACAGCCAGATACATAAAGCCTCGAGAATATCTGTAAAATTGATTTTGAAGTAATGGATAATATCAACTAGTCTATAAGATACCTACTATCTACTACCAGATGATTTACATGTAGCAGTCTGTGACCTTTAACATTCAGGCATGGTACTGAATATGGTTAACCACAACTGTAATTAGTACTTCACACTAGACAGTACAAATATCAAACTTATATATAGACATCATATATATAATATTAGTATAAAATGTGTTTTCTAAAACACAATTATTATTAATGCAAATTTGTATGCCAATAATCAGTTTTGTAAATATTGTCCATATAAAGAATGTGTCCCCAGTACACAGATGCCCCATCCGTACTATCATTTTCAATGTTCAGTGGACTGTGAAAATGGGGGAAATTCTCTAATTTTGCATTTGATCACATCATAGGGAACATGTATACTAAGTTTCCACTTAATCAAAAACTACCTCGACCAAAAACTTTAACCTGAAGTGGGACGAACAGACGAACATATGAAAGGACGGACAGACGGGCGGACGTACAGACCAGAAAACATTATGCCCATAAATGGGGCATAAAAACTGTGACACCTCAGTGATGAAAAATTTAGATTTTTTCTATAGTAATTGAATCTATATATACACTGACTAAATTGTGAAACATTGTCTTATATAATACACCCACAAGCCAATTATTGTAAGTTACATTGAAAAGATAAGAAAGGGGTGGCATTATGTATAGGAAGAAAACTGAAGTAAACTGCAGACTCCAAAATAAAAACAGAAATTGAGAATGGTCTTTCCTTCAATGCAGAGCAGAATTAAGTTTATGATAGTGTCATATTTCATGCTTTTTTTTTTTACCTCTTCTTCTTTTGAAATAAGCAATTTAGTTAGTAGTTTCAATTATGCACTATTATAAGCTCTATCATGATAAAATGACCATATATTTCTGAGGAATATTGAACCATCTCTTTTGGAAATGTTTTCTGACTATCAATGCTCTTCCTTGTGACACAGTTTAACCATAACTAATAAAATAAACACCAAAATTTTCTTGAATTAGGCTATTGTACTTTAGACTTTTTAAAATGGTAAAAAAATAACTGTCTCTACTGCCAACTCAGAAATTTGGGTGTGCATTTATTATTGCTATTGTATGACGATTCCAGTAATTCTTGCATTGCATACAAATTTTAAATACAAGGTGGTTTTTTTTGCAACAACAATCATGTCGCAATTTTTTTTTCAATAAATAAAACATCACAAAAATTTCTGAATTTACAGAATATGAATTCTATATATTTGGAAACTACATAACTATCTTAGCAATAATTCCCTATGAAAATTCTACATATGCATTATTTTGACTGTACTTAACTGATAAAAGCTGTATTCATTAGAAGAAAACTGTTTACATATACATGTACCTAATAACAGGGCCAGAAGTTGGCAATACAGAAATATGAATAAAAGGTGAAATGAGTATACATGATAGCAACCAAAAGTCACATTCAAACCATCTGAAAACAAATTCCAGTACTGTTATTAAATAATATTTCCATTGTCCTCTGAAGGTGACGAAAAACCCATCTCAATTGTATAAAAAAACAAACTGATCGAATGAAACACTGTTTAAAATCCTAATTGCACCATTATTGGTTTTCATTTTTAGACAAGTAGACCTATATCAAACAATTTCAATCCATGTAAATAATAAGACCTACTGACAAGTAATAAAACAGACTTTTGAATAGCTTTTTGTATCCATATAAAGCAAATTTACACCCACAAGGCCGACAATCATGTTTCATTGCTTAAAATGTTGGTAAGATTAATCTAAAAATAAATTCAAATGAGAGTAATCAGAGTACTAAACTATCTAGTATGCTGCTAAAATAATAGTAAGAAGTTTTTATTGCATCATTTTGAACTATAATTAAAGAAAAGCAAATACACATGTATTGTACCTGTAGCCAAAGGTGCACTTCTATAGACATAATGAGATTCATTCAATTAAGTAAAAGATAATAAGCCTGCAACATTTATTGCCATTTCAACAATAAATTTTTGATATATGGCTAAATAAAAATAAATGCTAAAGTGTTAGAATAAAAGGAAATCAAATAAAAGTTTATAATCAATTGTAATGATATTGATTCTAGTAGCAGATATCTACCAACTGACATTTACTCTACATTTATAGTCCATTTCCCTATAGTGGTACAAATCTCAAAGGCCTGCTGGTTAACCAAAGTTATACAATGACTAATACCCTCTCTTATGTCACTCGACTATCATTACCTCACATAAAAACACTTCTCTGATCTAACCGGTTTAAATCTGTTTATCGAGTAATTTGAATCAACATTCTATTTGTTAGTTAATTTATTTAAAATATTAAATCTAAAAATAGTACTTATAAATTATGTATGGTAATACTATACTATTAAAATATTCCATTTATATACCATACAACAAGTTGAGAGATGCATTTTTATAATAACCTTGATGTCATGGTTAATTATCATGGCAAGGCCAAGTAGTCCATTATAAGAACATTACAACGGAAAAAGAAAAACTTAAGAAAGCCATAATTACATAATCATAACTTACAACAATGTACATACACTAACAAAAATTTTCAGGACTTACTTTATATTTTAAACTGCATTGTTAAACTTACATTATACAAGTTTAAGGAAAAACTACTGATTTTGTATTTATAATATTACTTTTGATAATTAAATAAGTATTGCTGATCATTTAACTTATTTAGATACTCGCTATTTCTTTACTTTTTTGCTCAAAACACAAAAGAGGGTAAAAAAAATCCTCATTTAAGGGTAACCACTCCTTTAAAATTAAAGAGTGACAGTCTACTAACCATATGGGCAAACTTTGGCTTGATAGTTGATCTTGCTTTGTTGGCCATTTTTATAATTTATCTGTTATCATTTTGATCATATATCAGGCAAATCTCAAAAAAATAAATCAAAAGGCTTCATTAAAGGACAGTGACTTCAATAAGGAGTCGTCAATGATGATTGTGGTCAAGTATGGTTAACTTTTGTCCAGTTGTTTCAGAGAAAACTTTTTTTAATAGTTCATGTACAACGAACTCGAAGTGATGAGAAAAGTTAAAATTGAAGAAAATCATAATCCTGCCCCCATGCACATCTCTAACAACTGTCCTTCAAAATATAAAGGTTCTTGGGATTCCTCCCATAAAATTTACTAAGTTCATCTAAGCTTGCAATTTCCAAGATATAAAGAGGCATAACTCTAGAACAGTAAGAGCCTACTGCCCAAATTCAATGTTTGTCTGCAAATTTTGGTTCTTAGCATTGTATATGAGTATACAGGACATTACAAGGATATCACTAGGTTTTGAATTAGCAGAATAAATATTAAAAGTAGCAGGCAACTAAATGCAGACTGCATAGCTGTTCAACATGACAGACTAAACCCTCTACAGCTCAGGGGTATGGGGTCACTGAAGGCCCCTAGAAGGTGTGAGATTCATTGCTTACAATTCAATTTCCAATAAAATTTATTTTTTTCTGCAAAACAGCTGATCTACAAAATGTATGCTGATACTCAATCTCCTCCTTACTGATATAAACCTTTTAATATAAATTTCATAAAAAATTAACAAAAGGAATAGGTGTGAAGGAGCATAATTCAGGTTAAAATAGTTGATTGGCACTAATTTTCAGCTTTACCATGTAGGGGACAAAATAAACCCCATAAAAGGTCTATTAAGGCTGATTCATTATCATTAATGCCTTCAAAATTATAGACTGGATTAACAGAAAAGGCTGCAGAAATTCCTTAAAGATTTTCTAATTCTTAAGATGTTTTATATTCATCTGAAAAGAAAATAATCAAATGGCATAGTAACATGCCTTGTTGAAGTAAATAGTCTTTTACTACGAACTAACATTGTTTATAAGAAAAAAACAATCATACAAATAATGGCTTACTTTCATAGGGTGTACATTTTCAAACTGAGTTTGGAAACTTATAGGACAACAACCTAAATTTATACTTACATGACAAGTTTTACTTTTTATGACTCCTTCAATCACATTTTCTTTCAATTCATAAAAAGGTGTGGAAATAATCTTGTCCTGACATTTAACAAAATCAAATAAAACAAAATTAATTACCTCTTTCTAAGCAATGCATGAACATCAAGTTAGATTTGGACTGCTTACAACAATATCATTTTACACTTTCGTTTGTGAATTGTGAACTGAACAATTGATATTCGGATTTGTATGTACATAAAGGATGTTAATAAACATGATAATTAAGTAGAAATCGTCACCACAAGACTGGGTAACCAGTAAAGGTAATACATATTACATGTACACCACATATGTGTAAAATCAATTATCATAATATCAAGTCTATAATGATTACGATGACTTAATTTGTCTGTGGTCATGTACTTAAATAGTTCTATAATTTCTCACCGAAATAGACCCTATTAATAAAATGTGAGAATATCAATTAATAGTCAGTATGCAATCCTCTAATTAACAGTCTGCAGTTAAAATTTACCATCGTGAACTTTATGAATTCCATAATTTCTGTAATTTCTTGGGCCAAATATAGCTCTAATATTATTATTGCTCCTGTGGCATTATATTTAAGTCTAATAACATATATATAAATATAAGGAGATGTTGTCTGATTGCTAATCAAACATCTATTCACGAGAGTCCAATTTACATTTATTATGCAACTTTATTAAATGATTTGAGCAAATCAGCCCTAATAAGGATAAATCAGCATGTGCAATACTGATGACATTGCACTCACTGTCAATATAAACGGCTTTTTACAATATGGAAAAAGCCATATTGGTCCATGGTCTAATTAATGGTTTCAATTTTCTTACGCTTAAGCTTACTTAACTTTGGATATATATGTATGCATTAAATACATTTATTTTATAATTTTAACCTTTAGAATAACATAAAATAAATGGGGAATGTGTCCATGGGATTTAAATGATGCCTCCGCTAGCATATAACGTTTTACAAGGACATAAATCAAGAACTGTAAAAGTGATGCTACCTAAATTTGAACTCGATATGAGTTTTGTGGCTATTCTAAGCAGTGTGTATACGTTTCATAACATTTAGGTGAGGCAAACTAAAGTTAAGAGAATGGAAACAAAAATTCCAGCAATTTTTCCATTTTGTAAAGGGGCATAACCCTAGAACGGTAAAAATGATGCTACAAAAATTCAAACTTGATCTGTGTTTTGTGGTAATGGGCATTGTGTATAAGTTTCATAAGATTTTGTTAGGACAAACTAAAGTTAGAGAACAGAAACAAAAATTCCAGCATTTTGTTTCATTTGTAAAGGGGCATAACTTTAGAACAGTGAAATTGATGCCAACAAAATTCAAACTTGACCTGTGTTTAATGGTAAAAAGCATTGTGTATAATATAAGTTTCATAACATTTGGTTGAGGCAAACTAAAGTTAGAGAACTGAACCATTTCAATCGAAGAATTGATATCATTTAATAATAGTATTATAATGAACTGACAGTTTCTGTATTCGTCATGTTATAGATCCTCGATCATCTGTATTGGCCCTCTACTCGGCGAGTCTAAGTTCCAATACAGCCAACCTCACATCTATAACAGGGCCAATATAGAAATAGCCAGTTAATAATAATGTTCATAATACACAAGGGGATAAAAATTTAGTATCATAACTTTTTTTATTGTAGTAAATGCTAAGATAAAGAATTCTGTGCAGGTAAACAAAATTTTACAGTAATAAAGGCAAGTATAAAGAAGATACATCATTATACATGTATTTACATATATTTACAGTAATACCCCATTTCCTCCATAATATATATATATATACATATGATCAAACCATTATAAAGCCTAAAACAATATGGCTAAACCTTGAAACTAAAACTACACCTTCAAGTGAGTCATTTCTTTTTAAATTGTATTCAACTTTGATTAACAAGACAGTTAGACTGACTATGAACTTTTAAATAATTCAGTTTTATTAACAAGACAGCTACACTGGCTTTGAACTTTTAAATACTAGTTATGTATCTTATAAGACTGTAAAAATAACATTTATATAGATTGAAAGCCATCAAACAGAACACACAGGGCAGCTTAGATTATAAATTGATTTGTGGAAGGTTCATTTAGCAATTTTACCTTCATCAGCCTTTAGGCCTAACTAGCCTAGCTGATAATCAATAAGTTCTAGGATATATATGTGACAAAACTTTTTATTAACTTGTTCTGTAAACATTTTCTCTTGACAGGAGATTGGCAAACTGAATCATTGAATAGACCTCTGTATAAATGTCAACAATAAGTCTAATGGCTTTATTTTGTTAAGTTCAACTTAACTATCACAACATCAAATTTTGATGGTAGTAGAAAAATAAATATGTCTAAGTTCATGAAACAAGATCACTTCACCAATTTGATAAACATAAACTGTTGACACAGATATATAACTCACATGTAAGTTATCTTTCATAGCAAAATATAAATGGGCAATTCTTTAACATGTAAACTACGCGAAATATTTGAAGTTAATGAAACAATGAGTGAAGGTGCCAGACAAAAATATCCCAGAAAAGTATGCTTAGGCCACACCAATTTAATTTCTTGTTCTACGGATTTTTGGACTCCAAAATTTGGGGCGAGGGAGCGATTTGAAAATTTTAATAAAAAAATATTTAATTTGCAAATTTTTGAGGCGAAGCTTGAAAAGTAAAGGCCAGCGATTATTATTTTTTTTTTGTAAACATAAAATAGTAGGTTTTGACAATAATAAAACTTGATTTATAACTTGTACTTTGACATTTTTTAATTTCTGAAGTATTTTTTCCCTGTTCACCAAGAAATAATTAAATCTGGTCTATGTATGTGTGACTGACAATGAGACAATTCTCAATCCAAGTCATAATCAGTTTGGGGGCAACCCCTTAATGTTATAAATATCCCTTACATGTTTTATGAGGGATCAATATAAGTTATAATATATTTGTTTGTACAAAAGGGCTCATATTTTCTCAAAGAACTATATATCTATCTAGTATTAAATGGTCAAAACATGTCCAAGAATTTTGTAATATTCCTGGACATTAACCATGTTAAATTAACACATTTACTTTAACAGTTTAATATTATTCAAAATAAGTGGACCCCTCTTTTAGAAAAAGTTGTTTAAAATATGATGTAACTCTCCTCTTTTTGAGTACAAAATTCTAAGTTTTCAAAGGTTTTGTATAGAAGAACTATACAAATCCTTGGTATTTCTATTTTCTTTTCTACATCAGTAAATGACCCCTTGTCTGAGGGAGGGTTGTTTTCAACCTGATAATAACAAACACAGGTCAAAGTACGGCCTTTTACACAGGGCTTTAATACAGACCAAACAGCAAGCTATAAAGGATCCCAAAATTATTAGCGTACACAATTCGAACAGGAAAACCAACGATCTAATTTATATATCCAAACGGGAAAATACCAATGAACACCATCAACAAACGATAACTGTTGAACAACAGGCCCCTGTATCAATCAGGACAGGTGCATAAACATGCAGCGGCTTTAGATAGTTTTGTTTTGCCAGCATACAATATAATTGCAGTTGAAGGCAAATCCTTCAGAAGTTCTTTGTACTTTATTCTAACAACGAACATTTTTGATAGGGAATATAAGTAAGGGGGAAAGAAACCAATGTTGATATCTTTTTATAATATTACAAAAGAAACGGTGCGGGAAATAGACATGATTACATTTCTGGATGCATGAAGCGGGAATATAAAAAGAATAAAAAAATTCTGTTTTGAAAAAAATAGGTGCGGGCGGGTCCGTCGAACAAGGAATCAAATTGGTGTGGCCCTATGCTGAAACAAAATATATCATTTACTTATCATTAGGTTTCAGACCCCTCAAACTGACCTTAAATTACAAACTTAAATACATTGTTGGCGCTGATGCCAGAATCAGCATGCCTAAGTCTTGTCTCCCCTTATTTGTATAGGTGAGTCAAAAAGCAAGAAGAACAACACTTATATTGCTGTTTTTCGTCAATTACATTTAAAAGGCCTTAATTCAACATGATGACGGTCAGACATCAGTGCAATCTCAAGATATCCTATGCTCTGTCTTATATATCATTATTTATTGTATGGTCTCTAAGATAAGCATATATTCATATACATATTATTTCTAGTACTTAAAAATTAGAGATCTCATAAAAGTTGGCCTGCAGCAAGTAGAGACTGGAGCAAACTTATCCCAAATTCAACTTGCCTGCTCAACCAGTTAATTTCATTTTTTTACAAAAATTTAAAGGTAAGTAAATTAAATTGAGGGTACATGTAGGTTAATTTAAGAAGAGTTTGACTATTTGTCCAGTTGAGACAACATCTTGATGTTTTACTTGAGGAAAATAAATGTTGACAAACTCAGGCAGTACAATTCTATGTTAACTAATATATAAGTAAAGTCTGTTACTCAGCAACAGTAATATAAGTATTCTTTTTCCCCAATTTTTCCCAAAATATTATAACAGACAGATTAGTACAGAAATAACACAAATTCATTAGGATCCAGTGCCTAAAGTAAGATGTCAGAAAATTTTAAGGTAATAAAAAATCATTTTATAATAAATCATTTACCTTAAATACCTTAAAGCTAAAAGAAATTAAGTCAACTGACTGAACTTGCATAATGATTGCCAGAACTGAGTTGTAACTTTATTAGTAGCCTGAACTTGCTATGAAAACACCAAGCCTCTCTGTCATCTACATGTATATATGTATTTAAGTTATCAATTTGTAATGATAGTGATACTTGAGGTAAATCTATTTATTCAGTATAAACTAATGAAATATCAATCATGCAATATGACTTGACTGATAGATGACATCAAAACAATGTAAATTTTAGTACAAAAAAAATGTTTTAAAATGCAGAGGGCAAACAAATGTTGTACTTAACAGAATATCAGTACATGTTAAAAGTGTGATACCACATAAAATCAAAAGATAAAAAACAACCTCCCATATTTGAGGCAAGTACAGAAAACCAAAGATGACCTAAATTTAAAAGCATATCAAAGGGTAAAACAAAAATTTGTGTCTGAACAACACCATGACTTGATGAGTAGTTCACACTTGCAAATTTCTATGCATATAGTAATTAGGAAATCAGGGTCAACACCCTAATATAGCATAAATTAAAAAGTAAATATCATGATTAACATAATGTACTAACTTTTTTAAAGTTCATGTGACCACAAATTCATGGTACACATGTACATGTAAACTACCTTAAACAGAAATTTTAATCTAATATATGGCGCTAACTAACGAAAAAATAATACAGACAGATAACAATATGGTATAATAATGCCTCTGCCATCTAAAACAAGGCATATCAATGTTGCTAAATTAAAAACAAAATTGTTGATTTAATTGTGAAATGACTTATGTTTTTACCTCAACCTTTGCAGTCTTACTACTTATTGAACTGAAGCTTCATCTTCGGCAGTTAAAATATTCCTCATTGCCATTAAATAGGACAATAAAGTATACATTACTAGTTACTATAGGATGAGTAAGTGTTTTATAGGCGTAAATATATACAGAGCCAAAAAAGATTAGCAACACTTTTTTTTTAATTTTTAATTTTTGTTGTTTCTGGAAAAAAATTATTTATACATTTGATATAATCCTGTTTTACCAGCTGTAATTTAAAACAGTTGTACTTTTTTTCCTGGTGATTGATTTCGCGCCATTTCATTTGATGTTTTACCTTCTGTACCTGTACTTTTGAAACGATATTGAAATTTCTTTTTCACTAGTTAACGTTCAGAAGCATAACATTGGTAAGAAAATGACCTTCAGAAAGCTCTTGGAATGGTTGATGCCAGAATGAGTATTGCTGATATTGTGGCTTGATTTAATGTGCATAAGGCAACAGTTTAGAGACTAACAAACAGATATCGACAAATTGCAACTGCACAGGATAGGTCGATATCTCAGAGACCAAAAAAAACTATCGTCAAGGGAGGATCGCTACCTTCGCTTTACGTCAACGTGTGACAAGTTTTTTCCGGCCACAAGAGTAGTGCATTAACTAAGGGCAGCTACTGGTGTGCCTGCCAGTCCTTCATTGGTGCACTTAGGGCATGGCTGAGAAATTGATTTTGAATAACACTATACTCTTTTCCGCATTTTGACCCTCCCAATCCTAATGAATGTGAGTGATAAACATTCATGTTGCTTCTGACATGTCATAATTCCATTTTGTTATTATAAAAATTATATGTTGTTATTATTTTGCAATAATACAAAATTTCACAAGTTTGTTGCTAAACTTTTTTGACTCCGTATACCACCATTGATTGTCCCCTATTCAAGTCTTTGTTAAATTTGCACATTTCAAAAAATAGTGCAGAATTTATCTTGGTTTCAAATAAAGAAATACTTGGCATGAGAAACGTTTCATCATTTCCAACAGCTCACTTCACAAAGACGTACTTTGATGAGGCAAACGTGTAAATCTTAAATAATTTCAACCAGTTTCAGTTTAATTCCTTCAAATTTTTAATTTCATTAAAAAATTTATTTTTTTTAGATTCACATGATTAAAAATTACTAAAATTATACAAAATTAAATGGTTTGTAAAGAAAACAATTTATAATACATACTTACAATACTTAACTTCTAAGCAGGATTTAGTTTATATGAAAAGAATATTTTGATGCAGTGTCAAACCTTTTATTCTATTGTTAGATTGATGTAAGTAACAGTTTTTGTTCAGTCTATATTTACATATGAATATTTAACAAAAGGAAAACAAAATTCTGACGTCATATTTTCATCATAATTAATAAATAACTGTCATATAAAATTTATTTATAAAAATTGGACAATCTTATGAAAATATAAAATGCTTAACTTTAATATGTGTTGGCAAATTTCTGCAGAAACGTAAATTGGTACTTTATGGTTTATATTGATTCTTAAAACAAGCAAAGAGTTACATCTGAATCCTAAAGAACAAAGCTTTATTATGATTATTGTACATTGAAAATAGATAATGTATATGCAAATCTGTTTGATCCATATATAGCCAAAGTCTATAATATTAATCACTTTTCATTGTTGCTCGACTAGAATTATCAATTTTCTTGTTTGTCACAGTACCAATAATGCAAAATTATAACTAAATTGACAGAAAAGATTGGTAATAATAAACACCCTTTAAGTAGGTTCTAATTTTCCCCTGCCATTTATCATTAATCTGTGACAGAAGGAGTCATTTCTATCATCATTGACCACTATTAATAACAACTGACCAATGTTATCAAACATTAATCAACAATGCTGAATAATGGCTGAAAGTAAATATATTCCCTGTTTTATCATGAAAATGACACATCGATGAAATCTGTATATTTCTTTACATTGTATTATAGTCTTTTTGACAGAACAAATAGCAATAGGTAGCAGCCTGGTTTAAGAGGAAGTTAACTGATCCTCAAAGGGACTAATACCTAAGATATTGGTTCCTACATTGTATATACTCCAAACCTCACTTGGCGGATGGGGTGAGTTAATGGTTTATAAAATATGCTTCATAATACTTAACACACAGCATGTATATAGCTGAAATTATATATACATCACAAAAGGCTACAAGCAGCCTGTGTTGTCAGATCAGCTAGCATTTATGTATAGAATATTTGTACATATGGATTGGAAATTGTTGGGGCCAATGGTTAAATCTTACTGATAATTTGTATTGGAAAGAGATTATGTCTATCAATTTTAATAATTTTGAAGATGCATTTTTTATCAGTCAAAATGCAAATATATTGATTGAAATTGTGATTTGGGGTTACTTAACTGTTGACACAGAAAAATGTCTCACCTGTATGTCTTTTAAAAAGAAACTTAGTAAGATACAAATATTGATATTAAAATGGCAACACTTTGACACATTGCAAAACATCCAAGTCAATAAACCATAAGTTAAGGTTCAAGGCCAAATAATCTCCATGGAAATAGGATGTGCCAATGCCACTTCACCTTCATTCAAAACTGTATTGACCTATCATAGTGGTTAAACTGACATAAACACAAACTGACATAAACACAAACTATGAAACTGATGATGCAGCCACTTAAATTGCAGGGAACTGCATGCCAAAGTCTCATCTTTGTGAGTTATTGGAGTTGAGCAAATTTCCTGTCCGGAGTCTTTTGACGATTCAATCATAATGATTTGTTTGAAGGTCTTGTGCTGGCAATAGTTTTTGCTTATAATAACATCAGTCTAGCTATAATGATTTGAATATTAGACAACTCTTATATTGATAAAAAAAAAAAATCATCATTTAAAGGTTATAAATTCTTTAATGGACTGAGAACTTTGGCCATATTGACTTATTGGTAGTATTCATCTAGCTGATAACTTTTGACTTCTGTAGAAAAACTAATTTTTGTGTGGTTAAAATTGCTTGATTTTGTCTCTATATAAACTTTCATTTGGATTTAATTTTGTGGTTTCCAATTAATGGAAGCAAATTATACAAGAGGCTCTCAAGAGCCTGAATCGCTCACCTTAATTTTTTTGGTTAAATCTCTCATCAATGATTATTTTGGCTTTTCAATTTATTTAAATGTTCTTTGAATCGTCCTATTTTCTTCAAAAGCAAAAAAAAAATCATTTTCTCCTATGTTCTATTTTAGCCATAGGAGCTATGTTTCTGACATACAAGGAAATGAAATATAAAATTTATACTAGATACTCTGAAACTCATTTAGCCTAAGTTTGGCTGAAATTGATACAGCAGTTTCAAAGGAGAAGATTTTTTAAAGTAAGTCAACATGATGAACAAATTGTGAAAAAAGTCTTTAAAGGGCAATAACTCCTTAAGGGGTCAATTGACAATTTTGGTCAAATTGACTTATTTGTAGATCTTACTTTGCTTAACATTTTTGCTACTAACAGTTTATCTGTATCTATAATAATATTCAAGATAATAACCAAAAACTGCAAAATTTCTTTAAAATCATCAATTAAGTGGCAGCAACCCAACAATGGTTTGTTTGATTCATCTGAAAATTTCAGGGCTGATAGATCTTGACCTAATGAACATTTTTACCCCCTGTCAGATTTGCTCTAAATGCTTTCGTTTTTGAGATATAAGCCAAAAACTGCATTTGACCCCTATGTTCTATTTTAAGTAACGGCGGCCATGTTTTTTGACGGATCAAAAATCGAGGCACACACTTTGTGCAGGATAATCTAAGGAACTATCATGCTAAGTTTCATCCAAATCCATTCAGTAGTTTCAGAGGAGAAGATGTTTGAAAAATTGTTAACGACGACGACGGACGCCAAGTGATGAGAAAAGCTCACATGGCCTTTTAGGCCAGGTGAGCTAATGAAGAGAAAAAAATCATCATTTAGATTAAACAAAATTTCACCAGTATTATTTCATTTCAAAACATGGCATAATTTTTTAACATGAACAAGCTAAAATAAGTTGATTTTAATGAACTATATATACAAGATTGCAGTCTAATTTGCAGATGACAGAGGAATTCCCCTATGACATTAACAAAACTATATGTATTTAACAGTTTAAAAAAATATAACAAATTATGATTATTCAGTCAAACTAATTCATTTTAAAGCTATCTTAAAACACAACAAAATCAAATGTTGACACTATCTTTGATTATAAAAATGAAATAAGGAACTACAGTAGTTGAATCTTATTTCCATGTAAAACAATGATCTAAATCAAGGTATTACATCAGAAGCAATGGTTAAACAGGTATCCTAGCTCACTAACAAGGCAAAGACGATTTATTAGAGGCAACAGTAGTTAACTGATGTTCAATGTTCAAATACACATAGGTGAAAGTCAAGGTAACAAAAAGAACTGAGAACCCAGGCTAATCTAAGAATATGTAACTGAACTCAAAATGGTGCCACATGCTAACAATCAAAGCAAATTGCCTTTTAAAACATATGATGCACTTTTTTCCAGGATAAATAATGATTGAAAGTGACAAAATAAAAGTGAATTTCATAACTCAATTAAAAAGAATCATAACGAATTACTAAATGTAGATGAAAATGTGCCAAACCTCTTTTTGATTTCAAATTTGAAAATTCAACATACAAAGGGAGACAACTCCAGCACATCTGCTATAGGTCACTGATAAAAATGACAATCTATCAAAATTCTAATTATTCCAACTTGCAATATATTAAAATGTTTAGCAAAGATAAAAAAAGTTCCGTGAATTCATAAGTTATTGCAAGATATTTATTTATGGCAATAACAAAACTGGATGAGTATTACAGTAATAAGCACTCACACTTTAATATCTGATACAAATATACCTGTGTCTTGCTTTTCCTGAAAATGTATTAATTATTCTCAAACTTTGGTTGGTCATGTGAAAATTGCAGTGGCGGATCCAGGGGGGGGGGGGGTTCCGGGGGTGCGCACCCCCCCTTTATTTTTGCCGATCAATGCATTTGTATCGGGACATATGTTTTGCACCCCCCCTTTGCCCTGGGTTAGCCTGGGTTAGCACCCCCCCCTTTCGAAAATTCCTGCATCCGCCCCTGAATTGCAATAATAAATGCTTGCTTTAACTTCTGAATTTAAGTTTACTTTCATGTTATGTGAAGAGCAAAATAATACAAATTTATTACAACTACAAAAATGTCCTATCATTTCAAGTAAAATCAATATTTTTCAAAAAATATTACTAAGTAACTACATGACTAATTTATATCAAATAAATACCATAAGCTGTAGAAATGTTTAAAGTTTTATTGTTTATTTGGTCATGATATTGTTCATGCTCATTTTAATTTTCTGACGAGATGAGCACAAAGAAAAATATTTCTTGAAAAGTTTGCTATGTACATGTATTCTAACCAAATTAAAATAGTAAAAATTTGCATTTGTGTTGAACCCATCAGATAATGAAAACGAACCATACAAAAACTATGG
Source organism: Mytilus edulis (assembly GCA_019925275.1). Lineage (NCBI taxonomy): Eukaryota > Metazoa > Mollusca > Bivalvia > Mytilida > Mytilidae > Mytilus > Mytilus edulis. Next base: position 94,153,048 of record CM034349.1, on the reverse strand, counting down.
CTAAATAAATAATAAAACTTCAGACATTTCTACATTTTATGGAATTTGTTGAATAAAAATCGCTCTTAAAGTAACTCAGTAATATTTTTTTTGAAAAATATTGATTTTAATTGAAATGATAGCACATTTTTTTTAGTGGGAACTCACTTTAGTCCCATGACTGTCTTCTTTTGTTATTGTTAGTACTCAGTTGGAATAATTCCTTCAAAAATTTATTTCAGTATGCAATATAAACTTTTTTCATTATAGTTTTCACTTTATCATTTTTTATGAACCTTTCCTGGTAAGATGCCCATTACATTAATTTCCCACCTTCATAGTTCTTTGAGTGGTGATTGAACCCTATAATTAGCACTTGCTATCAAATATTAAGCACAAATACAAAAAAACTTTGTTTAAACATTTAGGTTCAGTGTAAAAAAAGAGAGTTCACAGTTCAGATCATTTCATATACATGTATAACACCACTGTTAGGGAAGGGTTTGCCCCTTCAGACAAGTTAAGCCACGCCACATACTGTATGTGCTGTCCCAAATGAGAGGCCTTAAGTAAGTGGTTGTCATTTGTACAATGTAGCTGTGTAACATATTTGTTTTTCTATCATTATTTTGTACATAAATTCTGCCATTAGTTTTCTGGTTTGAATTGTTTTCATTTGTCAGTTGGGGCAAAGGACAAATGTATTATACTATATGAATTGTTCTTCAAATGAATTGATCTTCCTGTTTCTTTTCTAAACATCTTACTACTTACTAGATATAGATAACAACTTGAAGTCTTCTTTAAATCTTTTTATCAGCTAATTCTATTCAATACACAAAATCTGAAAGTAGTCAGAAATTATATAAAAATTGACATACAAATAAAATTCACTCTGTAACAGGTATTAAGTATGTACAAAATAAATGTATATGGAAATGTAATACATGTAGAAGATAATCAGCCATGCAATTTTTTTTTTTTTTTTTCTACATGAACATGTACATTGAAATTAGTTTTCCAGATGGATGTTTAATTTATCATGTGTTTATTATTTTCCTCTTGATCACTCCATTTTGATTATGCCACTTGTTCATTTACATTGTAATGTCTTTGAATTCTAGATTTAAATTTAGCCCTAGATTATTCTGTCAAACCTTCATATTCTATTATAAATATTGATTTGTGAATTCTATTCTCTTCAGTTGTGTATTTTATATAGGTAATTTCAGGGATGTCTTAACTACATGTTTACAGGCACAAAATAATCATTCAAGAAACAAATATTGGAAATACATTTTTTTGTATTGTAGAGACATGTATTTACATGTCGTTTTTTAATATATAGATTAGACCCTTGGTTTTCCAGTTTGAATGATTTAACACTGGCCATTTTTGGGACCCTTTAGAGCTTGCTGCTCAGTGTACGCCAAGGTTCTGTTTTGAAGGCCTATAATCCTCGTGATTAATGGTTTACTTTTACAAATTGTGACATGGATGGAGTTGTCTCATTGGCACTCATACCACATCTTCTTATACATGTATATCTACTACTGTAGGCAAAATGATTGATTGATAACTTAAGTATCATTGTCATTTTTAACTGTGTGTTTATTCTCCTTTGGCTAGAGGTACATGTATAGGGGAGGGTTGAGATCTCATAAAACATGCTAAACACCGTCCCTTTTTTGCACTGTCTCAAGACAAGAGCCTCTAGCCTTTAATAGTCTCAAATGTTTTTTTTATAAATTTTCATTCATTTATTTGTTTCAGAGTTTAATGCAAGGCTTCCAAAACGGTCATTTGTAAAATGTCCGGTAAAAGTCTGGCTGGGCAAAGCATGAAACTGTCATCTACTTTTTAGTTTTCAAGGCTTTTTCGGTCATTTTAACATAATTCACAATCTTTTTGACACAACCTTTTGTCTTTAACATCCACAAATTTCCGGTCATAAAAGTGATATGATGATTAAATACTGTCAAAACAATCCATACTTCAATACTTTCTAATTTTAATCAAGGCTAATTAGTTGTTGGACAACTGAAATATACCTGTTCAGGTGACAGGTAAACTATTTTCAGTACCGGACATCGTAAAAATTATCGGTCTATTCACAATTATTTTCTTACATTTCAGTGGTTTGTATCTAATTGAATTAGTCCAAAAGATTAAAATTATAAGAAATACATTTATAAACATGATTTGATGAAAAATTTAAAAAGGTTTAAATCATAGGCGGATCCAGGGGGGGCCCTGGCCCCCCTTTTGTGGGAAAAATTTGGTTGATTATATAGGGAATCACTGAAGCATGACTGGAGCGGGCCCCCCTTAGGTCAGTCAGCGGGGCCCCCCTTAGGCAAAGTTCTTGATCCGCCACTGTAAATGAAAACTCGTCAGAACGTATGAACTAGAACACATGTACGCATGTGCACAGGTGGGAAATTAAATTACGCAACCTACATTTCTTCAAAAATGCTAAAATTATCATTGATAACTGTATCTAATGTTCATTTCAAGTAGTTTGTTGAAGAAATAATGTGGAAAGAGTTTCTTCACTCAGTCGTGCTTTGTTAACGTACACGGATTTTACGTATCCTTTTATCATGTTTATGGTCCATGTTTTACCATTGACAAGTCAACATCCAGTTTAGGTTTTAAAAACGAAAGTAAAGTTTTTGACAATGTTATTTTGAACAAATAAAGAGTCTAAGGCAGATATGAGCACGCTAATGTGCACACTATGAATGATGCACAGTCAATTTAACAGTTTACATCCGAATATCAAATTCATATCAAAGTAAAGTCTTAGGGGATTAAAATCAAGATCAGATATAAAATGTCTGGTTGGCTCAAATATTTTTTGGAAGCCTTGCTTTAGTGTGACAATCATCTTCACTGAAAAAGTACAGATTTCTGTTAAAGGATTCAGCTTAAGCTGCCTCAGGGTGCAGGATTTTCTCGCTTAGTATGTAGAAGACCTTTTGGTGGCCTTTGGCTGTTTTCTGCTCCTTGGTATGATCATTGCCTCTTTGACATATACCCCATTTCCATTCTCAATTTTGCTTAACCAAAACAGGTTTTATAGTCAGAAGTTTAATTTTTCTTTTTATACAAAATAATTTATGTATCATAGTTTCATAACTAAACATAAAAACAGGTTTTAGATACTTATACAATATACTGGTCAACATGTTTTTATTTTGTAGATTGTTTAGTTAAAAAGAACATGTGCAGGATTCTGCCATGCAGTTTCATTTGGGTTAATAGTGACTTTATATTTTTATGTTAATTTTAAATACTTAGTCCCAGGATGATAAGGCAGGAGATTTAAAACTAGAAGCTCTTAAGAGCCTGTGTCGCTCACCTTGGTCTATGTGCATATTAAGGTGGTACCTAACACTTTCACTAAAATTAATTTGGCTCGTTTAATTTTGATAAAATTTTGACAAAGTATTTACTTTGACCCTGTAACAAAAATATAAAAATTTCAAAAATTTTTAACCAACCATTTTGTCAGAAAAATTATACTGGTTTGAGTTTGACAAACACCAATTTTGATCTTTGTGAAGCTTATTATTCCCTTTACAACACAACGTAATTAAAACATTTAGCTGACTTTACAGAGTTATCTCCCTGTAGTGTTAGGTACCACCTTAAACAAGACACAGATGGATTAATGACAAAATTGTGTTTTGGTGACAGTGATGTGTTTGTAGATCTTACTTTACTGAAAATTCTTGCTACTTACAATTATCTCTATGTATAATGAACTTGACCCATTAGTTAAAGAGGAAAATATTTTGTTAAAATTTACAAAAATTTACAAAATTTATGAAAATTGTTAAAAATTTACTATAACGGGCAATAACTCCTTAAGGGGTAAACTGGCCATTTTAGTCATGTTTGACTTATTTGTAGATCTTACTTTTCTGAACATTATTGCTGTTTACAGTTTATCTCTATCTATAATAGTATGGCCAAAAAAAAAAAGATATGTGTTTCCGGTAACATCATTTTGAAAAATAGGGTCGGTAGATCGGAATTCTTTTTTTTTTTTTTTTTTTTTTTTTTGACATCGTAAATGAAATCCGGAAAATTATCATGTTTTTTCCAAGTCCGGATCCGTAATTAGTTTCAAAAACCGGAAGTGTGACATTTGCAATGTTTTTGAAGCACCTGCTGTGCAAATTTCTTGGATTTTAACCTATTTGGAATACCTTTTGACATTAATAAAATGTTTTACTGGCTTTCTATGCAAGAGGAAGCAAGAGAGAAAAAATATTATGTCATCTATCAGAAGCCTGTGTCAAAAACAGGGTCGGTTGATAAAATTTTTTTTTTTTTTTTTTGGAAGATCCAATAAAAAAGTTAGGGTCGGGGCTAAAAAAATAGGGTCGGTCGGGTTACCGGAAACACGGATCTTTTTTTTTCTCGGCCTATTCAAGATAATAACCAAAAACTGCAAAATTTTCTTAAAATTAACAATTCAGGGGCAGCAACCCAACAATAGGTTGTCTGATTTGTCTGAAAATTGTTAGGCAGATAGATCTTGCCCTGATCAACAATTTAACCCCATGTCAGATTTGCTCTAAATGCTTTGGTTTTAAAGATATAAGCCAAAATCTACATTTTACCCCTAAGTTCTATTTTTAGCCATAGTGGCCATCTAGGTTAGTTGGCCGGGTCATCGGACACATTTTTTAAACTAGATACCCAATGATGATTGTGGCTAAGTTTTGTTAAATTTGGCCCAGCAATTTCAGAGGAGAAGATTTTTGTAAAAGTTAACGACGACGGACGACAGACGAAAAGTGATGAGAAAAGCTCACTTCGCCTTTTCGGCCAGGTGAGCTAAAAAGTGAAAAAAGAATGAAAATAAATAACTGATGTAAGTTCTTTAATTTATTTATGTAACATATATTTTGAACATGAAATTGTTCATACACCTATAGCTGATCATCTTTAATGCACATGATGCAATGCAATGCAATGCGGATAAGTATTGAAATTACAAATTTTTTTCATCCAGTTAACATGGTTAAGTTATCTGAGGCCCTGTTTAAACAATTATTATGTGTAAAGCTTTTTCTAAGACATGTTTGAACCATCGTAAGATATTACTGATGTAATTAAATTTTTGCAAGACTTGACCAGAACAAGAAGTTGTCTCAGTGGCTTTTTTTGGGATTGGACTTAACAGCTATGTATTATCGCGGTCAATAACAGGTAAAACCAATGCTGAATAATTATGGACAGATCATATGTTTCAATCGTCATGTTAATTTGTAATAGGCATGTTTTTTCATTGGAAATTATGAGGTCACAAAGCATTCTCTATAGCATTAAAATCCATGAGACGAGGATAATTTTTTTATGTTTACAGAGTTTTCACTTTGAGTCCTAAAGATTGCACACATGCCCATCAGCACTGTTGTTCTTACTCAAGTCAAAACACATTGGATGAATCGAAGCAGGCCTAGGAGAAGCAAACCTGCAAAACCAGCTTCATATTCATGTGTTTTTTTGATAAATGATAAATTATGCATAATTTGATGTTATTAGTCAATTAAAATTTTGACTTATCAGTTACATGTTTCAAATTTCTTTTCACAGTATGAGTGTTTCTTTTCCACCCAACAAGTGATGAAACAGATTTCTTAAAAAGCAATTTCGAGAATAGACCGTAGTGTTTACATATTCGCAAAAACAAGTGGTGAAGGCCACTTAACCGGCTTGCCTGCAGGAGGGGAAATGAAGGTGTGAAGAGATACATAGATGGTATTTTTAGTAGGGAATGCAGTCAGGTGAAATATTTGGTGTTTGGAAATGTCAACCCATTATTATGCTAAAGGCCTGCAACTAAAAACAACTACCTCAGAAGAATGCGAAAATATGATTGACCTCGGAATTCTTCTCTTCCGTATCGATTTCACGTGATGTAAGATCATTTTCGATTGGCCAAACAGTTCCTCCTTTTGTCGTCTATGTTACATTGACGTCAATATAAGCCGCGGGTTTTCAAATATTTCAAAAATTGTTTAAGGATTGCTATATTTATATTTCTTCCTAAATGTAGAAAATTTTGGTAGCTTTAATTTATAAGAAATCACTGAAGCTTGACTGGAGCTGCCCCCTTTCTGAAACCTATATCTATATATAATGGGATTTTTGACTATATATATATGTGCGATTACTTTTTTAGTGATTACTTAGGGAGCTACCATTTGATTTTTAGGGGGGGGGGGGGGGGGGGGGCGGGGGGTAGGATGAAATTTGAAAAAAAAATAGGCAGGACAGGAGTTTTGGGTAAAAAAAAAAAAGGCAGGATGAGACACTTTGCAAAAAAAAGGCAGGATGACAATACACCTTATCGCTATTTGTCCGCCATTGCTGGAAATCACACAGGTTCCCGTAAAATTTTGACGTCATAAAACAAAATGTCTGACGCCACAATGGAAAAGTGGTTGTTGTTGACGTCAAAAGTTCAAGCGGACGGGTCAGCCGGGAATAGCGATAAGGTGTATTTAGGTAAAAAAAGTCAGGATAAACTAATAAAAAAAAAGGCAGGACCGAAGGACCGAATAGAGTGAAAAATAAAAAGACAGGACAGAGATTACAACAACAACAAAAAAATGCAGGACAAAATTTTTCATCCTAGCCCCCCCCCCCCCCCCCCCCCGTAAAAATCAAATGGTAGCTCCCTTATTTGATTACCGGACAACACATTTCATGACTTTTTGATTATTTGATAACCATTTGAGTACTGTATTTTTGATGATCTTGTTTAAAACTAAAAAAGTTGGAAATTTTTATTCTAATGTTGATCGAATCAGGTAATCAAAACCTTTGTTCTACTTAACTTAATTTCAAGTGACAAAATTGAACATAATTGGCTGCTAAAAGCGAATTCTTATTACAGGCTGTTTCATTTTTACTAATGATTGAACAAAAATATATCATAATTTAGGTTTTTTTAAATATATATCTCATAACTAATGATTGCCCCTTTTTATAATGCGGATTATGTGATATTTTCGCAAAAAAAAATGTCACGGTGACAATGTGATTTATTGAACATCCCCATGAGGGGCCTCCATTTTCAGTCAGCGAGCCACCTTTTCGGAAATCCTAGGTCCGCAACTGATTAGCAGGGCCCCAGTAGCCAATGCTACTGAATAAACTCATCATAGATACCAGGATTGACTTTTTTACTTGCGCCAGACGCGTGTTTCGTCTACAAAAGACTCATCAGTGACGCTCGAATCAAAAGATGTTAAAGACCCGATTAAATACGAAGTTGAAGAGCACTGAGTACCAAAAATTCCTAAAAGTGTTGCCAAATACAGCTAAGAAAATCTCTTTCCGAGAGCCTTAGTATTTCAAAAGTTCAAAGTTTTGTAAACAGTTAATTTTGCTGAAAGCAAAACAAACCAGCAATCAGTCAATTTAAAACAAACTTCTTTTTCTCTTCTTCATATGTTTCACTTTACTGTCACAAGTTTGAATCTAGATTTTCTAAAAAAAAAAAAAAAATCCATTGCAAATTTTGTTCTATTGACAGAATAATTTGTTCTTCTGCCATTTTGACAAAATAATCATATTTAAAAATACACTATCTAAAATACGGAGTGAGAACGTAGTTTCACTAAAAAGATCATATCATATGACTAACGAACCTTCCCTATGATTGGTTTTTGAAGACTATATTCATTAATTTTACCGAATCATAAGTCATATGTATAATGCAATAAAAAAAAAGTGTACTTTGAACGACAAAATTATTTTATGATGTGACTCTGTACCTATGTATCTTGTCATACTTTGAATGACAAAATTATTTTATGATGTGACTCTGTACCTATGTATCTTGTCATACTTTGAATGACAAAATTATTTTATGATGTGACTCTGTACCTATGTATCTTGTCATACTTTGAATGACAAAATTATTTTATTCATTAATATTACTTTTACTGTTAACCAACTTTTTTTGTGATATACATTTTACGTGACTCTGTACTTATGTATCACGTCATACTTTGAACCACACTATTATTTTATTTATTATTATTACTTTAACTGCTAAGTCAGTGTTTGTTATATCTATTTTGCGTGACTGTATTTATGCATCCCGACATACTTTGAACGACAAAATTATTTCATGTCTACCTGTGCGAATTTCAAACGCGCAATTTTACACCAGTACCCATACCCTCCTTCCTTGATGGGTGCATTTTACATAGACAAATATAATCGTAAAATATAATCAAAATGAGGATGTTAATTTGATGTATGCCTTTTTGTGCTTCTTCGTTACATTTCTTGTTTTTATAGTGATTAAGATGATAACACAATGTTGACTGCTGTACCCCTATTTTTGACATTTTTACCTATTATGTCTGTTTGTTTTGTTCACGCATCGGTGACTATATAATGGAATTTGATGCGACTGTCATACAAGTGAGAGGTTTAGCTAGCTATAAAACCAGGTTCAATCCACCATTTTCTACATTTGAAAATGCCTGTACCAAGTCAGGAATATGACAGTTCTTGTCAATTCGTTTTTGATGCGTTTTGTTATTTGATTTTGCTATGTGATTATGGACTTTCCGAATTGATTTTCCTCTGAGTTCAGTATTTTTGTGATTTTACTTTTTAAATAGTATAAAAAAGTTTTATCCAGAGAAACTGGGAAAACATTACCTAATTTAAGCTTAAAAACCCAGAAATCAGGTCATGTGCATACCTCTAAAGACATGATAACTGCACATTTTTCATAATTAAAATTGTATAAATTTCATAGATTTTTACCTGGTCTTTCAAAAAATTCATGCTTCAGGGTACGTTCGCCTGCTCCGAAAAGAGCTACAGTGGCTGCAAATAAGTTTTCAATTTCCACTGCCAAAAAAACAGACTTGTAGTATCCCAGAGTCGTTGGTGGTTCTCCACTGGTGGAGGAGACAGATCCGGAAGACGGAGAGCCTCGTTCCGGATCTGTCAATCGAAAACTGGCCCAAGACCACAATTAATGACCCCGCTTAAAAAGCCTTTTCTCATACATTTGTTAGCTTTTCTGGGGTGGCAATGAAAAAAGAGAGCTGAAATAAACTTTTGGGTGTTTTATTTTAAATGATTTTGATCAGGAAAGAGTGATTAGACCAGGTGCAAAAATGTAATATTTACACTTATCGGAACATCTCTTGACTTGCCTATAGGGGTATGGATGTGTATTTGCCAAATTTGAATAATGTATACATGCAATTTTTCTGAAAATTGCATATATTTTTGGACTTGTACTGTACATTACACACACAAAAAATTAGACAAAAAGATTAGGCAAATTTTTTTTAATGCGACAAAACGTTATAAAGAAAAAATAGAGGAATTAATTGTGGTCTCGGGCCAACTAGGACTACAAGCAAGCAGACACGCACGCTTAATCTCTGAGACGATTCCATAGCAATTAAAGTACGAGATATTGTCACGGTAAGTTTGTAGAAGCTTACATTGGCGCTGCGAACATTTTTCGTACCTATTCACTCGGGGAGTTGAATTTTAAATCGAGAAATACCGATTTTTAAGGGGCCCCAAACAGCACCTCCATTTTGTTTTTAGGGGATCCCTGACAGGTTACCTATTTTCAGTTTTCGCTAACCACAGCTTTGTTGGGTTAGTTTATTTGGGAGGGAAAGTTACAGCACCGGGAAGGCAACCTTTTGTGGCTAAGTTTTAGTCACGGTTTTTTTATTTTTAGGGATTTTTTCACACTTGGCCGTTTGCGGAGCCCTTGTAGGGACCTGTGTAAACCCCTTAATATTTCTGCAAAACCCTTGTAAGGAATTGTGTAGACCCCAAATCCACTTCCGCCGCGTATTGCATTAAGTTGACCTACGCAGTTCAGCTTCCATTTGCAAACAGAAAGAAGAACTATTGTAAGTGTCTAATGTAAAACAAACCCACACACATACACTTGCCCTTTACATACATACCTCTGGGGTCAACTTATAAGCTTGCATGATCCCCAGTTAAAAAATAAATGTTGTTGTAAAACCAAACAAAAAACAGTTCTATAGTATAAATACCCCTTTTCAGTAGATACCACTGTCCAAGCCCTAATTTAAACCTAAATTGTTTATTGTTTATTATTTGTGTTCCAAGTGTGCCCATTAATTCCAGGGGTGGGGGCTAAAATTGCAGCAAAAATCTGGGAATTAAGGGAGGATAAGGGAATTCTAGACATGGAGGATCTGGAGACCCTGTGTTCCCTGTTACAGGAATTTCAGGATGTGCTTGTAGTGACTTGGACCTGGGTCATTTCACTGCCTTGGAACATAGCATTGACACGGGTGATCATCCCCTATTAAACAGCGAATGCGGCGTACCCCCTTAGGCTTTGCTCAAGAAGGGGAGGCCCAGTTGGAAAAAATGCTACAGTCTGGGGTAATTCAGCCGTCCGTATCCGAGTGCCCCAGTCCTCATACGTAAGAGGGATGGTAGCGTGAGGTGGTGTGTGGACTATAGGAGGGTCAACGGGGCCTGTTGCCGTCAAATGTTCCCTCTCCCCTTAGTAGAAGAGTGCCTAGACACCCTAGCAGGAAATGTGTGGTACTCAAAGACGTCAATTCGGCGTATTGGCAAGTCAAAATAAAAAAGTAGGACCGGCCAAAAACGGCCTTTATCACCAAATATGGGCTGTTTGAGTTTGCACGCATTGCATTTGGGCTATGCAATGCCCAAGCCAAATACGCGCGAGTTATCAGCCTTGTACTCCTGGGCTTAACATGGCGGGTAGTGCTGGCCTTCTTGGATGATATAAAATGGGTGGTACAATGGAGAAAAACAAAGGGGGAACCCTCTGAGGAGGAAATTTTCCTTAGCGGCCCCGCCACCAAGTACTATTGGCTAAATCGGGAATTATTTATCCTTCGGGGATAACATCCTGTACAAGAAAGGGCCTACAGGGGATTCAAACAGGGTGGTTATCCCTCCAGTATCTCGGAAGAGGCTCATGGAGTTGTGTCATGATATTCCGACAGCGGGCCATCAAGGGGGGACCAAATTATGCCACTGCCACAACTATTAGAAAGACTGTAATAAATAGATTTTGACTGTGACAACACCGTTAACCACTGCGACAGTTCTTAAATGACTGTTGGTAGCATTTTTTGACTTTCAATACCCGTAAAAGAGTTGGGACAGACATAAATGAACTGTTGCAACGAAATATGACAGATTTGAGAGTCATCACCAGTCTTTCACAAACTAAGGTAGCAATAAACAGTTAGGAAAGAATACTAAAATTTGCCCTGATGAATTTTACCATCCCCTTTTCATTGCTTTCTTGCAATATCAAGCTTACTGTTTGTGTCATATATGAGCATATGTATGTAATCAGAATCTTCCATAGATTTTATATCCAGTAGATAAAATGGTAAAATATAATTTCTTTTTGGTGTATCCATGGCAACAATCTGCATTTATTTGTTATACAATATTGCAAAAAGGGGGGGGGGGGGGGGGGAAGAATGTCAAATATTTTCCCAAAATTTGGCTAAAAGTAGAATTTCAATCGCTTGAAGTAATACCTTTTCTGAAACTGTGTACATATATCATTCAGCAAATCTTTCGTCTCATTTTTTTGTAAAATTGCGTCAAAAACTTCGTGTAGAAAAAGACTGTTTGTAAACAGTACATTAATTTCTTGACCGATGGCCGGTCTAGCTATGAAAATACGGATTGTCAAACAGAAAACGGCCCATAAAACATGTAAAAAATAATCTTGATGCACTTATAAACCATCTTTGAAGGCTAAATTAGCACTCATCTGTCTAAAAATGAATTTTATTACACAATAACTATCCTATTTGAAAAATCCACAGCGACCAAAATGCGAAACTAAACTCCTAACTGTGTATTGCTACATAAGACAGTCGTACAACGACTGTTACGGGTATGGACAGTTGTTTTTTCGTCCAGTAGTGGAACCTACCAAAGGATCTAGTCAATGTATTAATGGAGAGGGATAAGGAACGAGATTGAACAGTATGTAGCAAGTTGTGCCCTGTGTAGCCAAAACAAAAAGGCTACCCGTCCAAACCGTCACCCTATGGTATAACATCATGCCGGGGCACCAGTGGAAAGGGTTCATTTAGACTTTGTGGGGCCCTCCCAAAAATTGAACGAGGGAATGAACATATACTCATGATGATAGACCAGTTTACCAAATGAGTGGAATGTATCCCCCTTCCAGTCCAGGGCGCTAAATTAACAGCCCGTACAGCAGTGAATGAATTTTTCTCTCGTTTCGGAAGTCCCTTTCAAGTATTCACTGACCAAGGGAAGAACTTCGAGTCCCATCTGTTTAAAGCCATGTGTGACCTGCTTCAAATACACAAGAGTAGAACCACCCCATACCGCCCTTCCTCAAATGGCCAAGTAGAACGTTGCAATCGAACGCTGATGGCTTAAGTGCGGTGCTTTGTTGGAAAAAATCAGAAGTCCTGGGATCTATTCCTTCCGCAATTAGCTAATGCGTTCCGTGCGTCAGTTAGTAAAAACACCGGGTTTACTCCTAATCATCTCATGTTGGGCAGAGAAGTCAATCAGCCTGCTGAGTTGATGTTCAGGGGGCCACAGGGGAGGATATTCAGGATAGAGAGAAATATGTATCGGACCTAGAGAAAGCCATCCAAGGGGCCCATGAGCTGGCCAGGGCCAATCTAAAAACGGCACAAGAACGCCTCAAAAGGGATTACGACCTCAAGGTGGTGGTCAAAAGGTTCAAAGTATGGGATCTAGTGTATCAATTGGATACAGCCACCACAGGGGAAATGTCGAAAATTGAATCCATCATGGAAGGGCCCCGGGGTGGTGGTGGAAAGTCTCACGCCATACCTTTACCGGGTCAAAATGAAAAAGCAATGGTAGTGGCACATCATGACCGGATTAAGTTGTGTAAGGATAGGAAAGTCCCAAATTGGTGTAAAAAACTACAAGCCCAAGTCATAAGTAAAAATTTGAAGGAAATAGAGGAGTTGGGATCTAAGGAGAAAAAGGGTAGGAACATTTATTGCTCATGCCGGGGACCAGATGATGGGGGTCTAATGATCAGGTGTGACGAGTGCAGGGAATGGTTTCAAGGGCGATGTGTGAATATCACTCCCAGGGAGGCTGACGGAATGGACGCCTATCAGTGTCCTGGGTGTTCTGTCTCCACAGGAGTGCACGTGTCCAGGATCTCCCTGCACTCTAAGGTAAATTTTTTTCAGATGGACAATAAGAAGGAAAGTTAAGTCGAAGACCAGAAATAGACCCCAGGGAATGGCAGCCCGCCATCCTCCCCAGTGCAGCCCTCCGTCACTGAAGTGGTGGAGGAGCTGGTGGTTATTGTACCGGAGGAGGAGCAGTGGGAGCTGGACCCTGATGCACAGGGAATCTCTGGGCCCTTGTTAGAGGTAGGTTGGGGTCAGACGGGGGGTCTGAAGGTGCCACTGAGGGAAAGGTACAGGGGGAGGTTGAGAAGAGAAAAGTCAATAAGAGGACCAGAAGTCGACAAGACCGCCGGAGGAGAGCTGCCAGAAGGAAGGCCATGGCAGGGTCCTCACCTCCCCTACAGACAGCCTCACCTCAGGGGATTCGTGGAAAATTGTTCCTAGACCCACTCCTTTTTTGTTGTAAAAGGGGATGCAAGCAAATTATCTGGAAGTGGAGGACGGCAGCCCATACATGAAAAGATGCAGGATTAGTTAAAATCTTATTGAAAAAAGTGTTTTATAAAATTATTTGTTACATGTAGCACATGTTTACAATCCTACACTGGTAGAACGTCATTAAAACCTTTAAAAAGAGTTTAAAAAAACATATTGTTGTCTCCAGAAAATATTACACACATGAAAGATGTATTAAAGATTAAGTAGGGGAAAGTTTTGGTTTACAAATATGTTTTCTTCCTAGGCTTATGCATCAAAACATCTATCTTTTGTCTTATGAGCCATTTTTTTTTATCAGTTTCAACATTGTAGATCATTGTTATATGTTACGTATTATTGAATTGTTTTATAAACCGGTTTCAATTAAACCCTAGCTCTTAAAAATAAAAGAATGCATCACAAGGTTATGTTTTTCTCTGGCTGTTTATGACGTCTTTACACTAAATCCATTGGATGTTGGATGTGTACGGATTGATAATTTAGTCTTAGTTGCATGATTTTTTTATTAGTTGTTAGTGACTTTGAACTAGCTGTCAGATAACTGCGAGTACTCTTAGATCTGTTCATTGTGTCTTTTTGTGTCGAGATGTATAAGTACCGGGCCACGTCCATTTGTATTTTTGTCCATCTGATGAGCTAGGCCTTTTTCAACTGATTTTTATAGTTCGTTCTTATGTTGTACTGTTATACCACTGTCCCAGGTTAGGGGGAGGGTTGGGATCCCGCAAACATGTTTAACCCCGCCACATTATTTATGTATGTGCCTGTCCCAAGTCAAGAGCCTGTAATTCAGTGGTTGTCGTTTGTTTATGTGTTACATATTTGTTTATCGTTCATTTTTTTACATAAATAAGGCCGTTAGTTTTTTTCGTTTGAATTGTTTTACATTGTCTTATCGGGGCCTTTTATAGCTCACTATGCGGTATGGGCTTTGCTCATTGTTGAAGGCCGTACGGTGACCTATAGTTGTTAATCCTTAATGTCTGCGTCATTTTGGTCTTTTGTGGATAGTTGTCTCATTGGCAATCATACCACATCTTCTTTTTTATATTGATCAATCAATGTAAATAATCATAACAAACTTTTACACAGACGATTACATGTGATGAGCTAATATATAGCATACGGTAATTAGAGAAAGGTTCCGATTTAAGTATCCTTAGTTAAATGCATACTTAAGTTAGTTTATGCATACGACTTAATAATTTACCTAACTAAGGAAATTCTTAGTGAATATCATTGATATGTTCATAATTATAAATTAGCTGTGTACAAAACTTCGAATGTTTTAAATACTAAGGCTTTTTCACCTCAGGAATAGATTACCTTAGCTGTATTTTTCAAAACTTTTAGGAATTTTTGGTCCTCAATGCTCCTCAACTTCGTACTTTATTTGACCTTTATCATTTTTTTTATTCGTGCGTCACTGATGAGTCTTTTGCAGACGAAACGCGCGTCTTGAACATAATTACAAATAGCTCTGACCGTGTGACAAGGTAATAGAGTTTGAATTTGATCAAGTTATTCACACATACCACATTTGTTACGCCAACATTAATTTAAGGTGTGAATTATCACCCCGTATAACCCCGATACAAATGAATCCGGACGTTGACGCGTTTGAAGCGATAAATTTTACAGATTCCCTGTAATTTCTACATGAGGGTAGAATAAACTCCTGCTTTAGATAAACATGAAATGTATCTCCAAGTATCATTAAGAACATCTGATCAAGGCATTTTTGGAAAAATGACGCTTTCAGCGGCATGATTCCGATACTATTGACCTGAACTTCCATTACATTTCTCTGCCTACTGCGCTTGTTTCGTATTTGCTTTCCATTACATTTCTCCGCCTACCGCGCTTGGTTTCGTATTTACTATTTTACATACAAACTGGAATCTGCTTGTGGTATCATTATTGTGTCGTAATCAACCGGGAACCAGCTTACATAATTTATTTACAGAATAAAACATTTTGACCTGTTCATATGTTTATTGCTACCACAATGGTATTATGAGCTTTCCCTTTGTTATATTTTTCATAAGCTTTCGCTTTTATCTACGTAATAAACAAATAGATCCATTTTAACATGGTTCTGGACTTTTCACACACCAATGATCAGCAATCGCTAGACAAAAAAGTTCTCCTAAATAATGTCAGCCTTTCTTACCATTTCAACTTAACAACCATTAAAAAAGTATTAATCGGAATCACCTGGACATCCATTGGATAGATACTGGTTTTTATCCAGATTAACGAAGTTTTGAATAATCGGAAATTAATACCAACACGGTGCGCATGAATCGTCTGATTACACATGGTCCGGTCCTTATTACCAAAAAGATCGAAGTGTACGAACACGATGCTGTTAAGAAACTCATAAATCTTTTTTTATAACTTTATTGATTATGTGAAATAAAACTAAAACATTGTTAAAACATAAGATATATAATTTAGGCGGATTTAGGGGGGGGGGGGTTGCCCAGGGGCCCAGGCCCCCCTTTTTGGGAAAAAATTTGGTTGCTTATATAGGGAATCACTGAAGCGTGACAGGAGCGGGCCCCCTCTTAGTCAGTCAGTGAGCCCCCACTTATGAAAATTTCTGGATCCGCCACTGCCCACTATTTATAATAACTTGGTATTGTGTTTAATACCATGATGGTTCAATGCATTGGCATAAACTTAAATGGCAGGGCCGTATCTAGGGTTCGAATTCAGGGGAGGCAGGGGTTTGGGGTCCGCCGATTGAGGCCCCTAAGGAGGGGGTTTGGGGCGCAGTCCCCTGCTGATTTTTTTTTCTCGCAGTGAAGTGGCTAAAAATGACCCGTTTTCCTTCGATTTACTTACTTTAAGAAACATCAGTATTGCTTGAACGTGGAAACAATTTTTATGCAAAAACAAACTGAGATTGCTGTTCGGGGTGATCCAAGGCTCTTGGGCTTTGGAGACATATCCAACAATTGTTGGGCAGAGTTGTTATGGAATATCAATATGGCAGAGAAGTGGTTTCAAGTTTCATATAAAGCGACCTGACTGACATGAAATAAAAAATCAAAGGAGTATCCCTATTTGTCTAATCTCCAAGGTGAAATAAAACTTGTATAACAATATTATGCTATTGTGTAAATCTACAGAAATCGAATTTACTTCAAGTAAAAGAAATAACTAGTACCTTATGGAATGAGTATGTGGGTAATTCGTCCTATAACATATGACCTCGGGAGCATTAGGGGACGACCATTTTTTTTTGGGGGGGGGGGGGGGGTCAGGATGATTTGTTTTTGATCAGTTATTTATTTTTGTAAACTAAGAGGACAGATTATTTCATTTTCTGCACTATTGAAGAAAGACTTTTTATTTTCATCAAAGCATGGGAGCGATTATTCATTTTCACAACTATATTTATGATGTTCGAAAACATACAATTTTTAATGATTTGTTTATCATAAATAATACATGTATAGTCGAGTCATAAAAGGAAGGTTGGGATTGATTTGGGAGTTTTGGTCCAAACAGTTTAGGAATAAGGGCCCAAAATTAAACTTTGTTTGATTTCATCAAAAATTGAATAATTAGGGTTCTTTGATATGCCGAATATAACTGTGTTAGTAGATTCTTAATTTTTGGTCCCGTTCAAATTGGTCTACATTAAGGTCCAAAGGGCCCAAAATTAAACTTAGTTTGATGTTAACAGAAATTGAATCCTTGGGGTTCTTTGATATGCTGAATCTAAAAATGTACTTAGATTTTTTATTATTGGTCCAGTTTTCAAGTTGGTCCAAATTGGGGTTAAACTTTGTATGATTTCATCAAAAATTGAATAATTGGGGTTCTTTGATATACCAAATCTAACTGTGTATGTAGATTCTTAATTTTTGGTCCGGTTTTCAAATTGGTCTACATTAAAGTCCAAAGGGTCCAAAATTAAACTAAGTTTGATTTTAACAAAAATTGAATTCTTGGGCTTCTTTGATATGCTGAATCTAAACATGTACTTAGATTTTTGATTATGGGTCAGTTTTTAAGTTGGTCCAAAGCAGGATCCAAAATTATTATGTTAAGTATTGTGCAATAGCAAGAAATTTTCAATTGCAAAGTATTCAGCAATAGCAAGAAATCTTCAATTGCACAGTATTGTGCAATAGCAAGAAGTTTTCAATTGCACAGTATTGCCAATAGCATGAAATCTTCAATTGCACAGAATTGTGCAATAGCAAGTATTTTCAATTTCACAATAATGCGCAATAGCAAGAAATTTTCACTTGGAGTTATCTTTCTTTGTCCAGAATAGTAGTTGAATCAACTTAAATCATTGTTTTATACAATATACAATGTATATTCACTTTTACTACCAACTGATAAATTAAAACAATCTTTACCATCCAGTGATAACAAGCACTTTTTTTGACATTTTAATATTTTATGATGTATTCAGTTGAGTAGTTATTGTTGCATACTTCATTAGAAATTTGAATTGAGAACAGTTTTGGAATAATGGAAAGGGGGATGTGAAAAAAAAAATTGGTGGGGGGGGGGGGGGGGTCAATTTTTCTCATTTCAGATTTCATAAATAAAAAGAAAATTTCTTCAAACATTTTTTGAGAGGATTAATATTCAACAGCATAGTGAATTGTTCAAAGGCAAAAAAATTTTTAGTGGAATTCAATACAATATGGACAAACTGAATAACAAAAGCTATTCTACGTTATACAACATTAATAATTGTGTTGTCATAAATATTTTTTTGCCACTAAATCTTTCCTGCTAGCTTTTAATCACCTGCACGATTTGTTCATTAGACCACATCCATTCTGTGTCCGAAGCCTATGTTGTGTCAACTTTTTAATCACAATCAAAATTTAGAGCTGAATCCAGCTTGAATGTTGTGTCCATACTTGACTCAACCCTTCAGGGTTCAACCTCTGCGGTCATATAAAGCTGCGCCATGCAGAGCATCTGGTTTCTTTTAAACTCATGATCAAGTTCTTAACAAAATTACTAGATTACAAAAGGAATGCAACACTAACAGAATACAGAAGGGCATTCAATGAAAAAAAGACAAATAAATAAGAAACATTGATCCCAAAAAATCAAGGCTACGTCTGAGAGAAAACAGAACTTACTATTTGCTAGGCACTCGCTATGAACACAATTTGATATGGAGACAAGCGTTTGGTTTTGAAATTTCCTACATGAGGCATTTACCTCAATGTAGTTACGGTCATGTTAATTAAAATAAAAGTGAGGTAAGGTTTCCTGAGACAATATACCTCAAGTTAAATGAAACCAATTTTCAGACATTTCAAGTATATTTAAATAATATTTATACTTTTATTATAAAAAAAAAAATTGGGAAGTGTTTCCCGATTTTTTTGGGGAAAAAAGATGAATTTATCAGGAATCTGGTGCCATCTCATACTTTCGATTAGACCTGCTGAGTTATTTATTTTCAATACATTGCAAGTGCAAGTTAGGTCATTTAATTTCCAAACTACCACAGAACAAACCATTTATTTTTGTGATTTATCAAGGCTGAGTTATTTATTTTCAAAATCCTTGACCTATTTATTTATACAAAAAAAAACCAGCCAGTAGTCATTGGATACTGTATATCATTCAGGTAGTCTTGACTCTCGACCTATTCATTTGTACTAAAAAAAAGTCAGTTGTCATCTTCACTTCACACACTCATATACGAATATCAATTAAATGCTTAGGAGACATGTTGCAATGTTAAACTTATTGCGGTATGTGAAAATCAAGACTAGCATAAATATATCCCAATATTAGAGACAGTGGTGTCATTTTTCCTCAGAGCTTTCAGCTCTTTGATTGGAATATGAACATGACATAATTTTTTCTATTTTTATTTTTAGTTACTTTGTGTTCATATTTCATTTCGTTATTGAATGTTTCTTGCTTTGTTGGTGGGTGTTTTTCTTGGTCTTCTGATTTTCCATTAAATTTCAAGTTAGAATCTTGGTTGCCTAGTTTTTACTTTCTACACAGATAAACAGACAGATGAATCATTTGAACATAAAAGAGCTTTCAATACATGTTTATACCTCTTTAGGAAGTGCCACATGACTTGGTGGGGTTGCCATTGCAATGGGTTGTCTCACAAAGGAGGGTACTTGTGCTTGTTTCATGTAACATGGCTTTATTGAACGTGGTTTGAATGGACCTGGTTGTTGATCTGGTTCTGTTTTCGCTGGATATGGTTTGGATGGACCCTGTTGTTTACATGGTTCTGTTTTGGCTGCATGTTGTTTGGATGGACCCGGTTGTTCACGTGGTTCTTTTTCGCTAGACATAGTTTGGATGGACCCCTTTGTTTGTCTGGTTCTGTTTTGGCTGCAATTGGTTTGGATGGACCTGATTGTTCATCTGCTTCTTTTTTTGCTAGACGTGGTTTGGATGGACTTCTGCGTTTATGTGGTTTTGTTTTGGCTGCATGTGGTTTAGATGGACCCTGTTGTTTAAATGGACCTGTTTTTGCTGGAAGTGATGGATGGACACAGCTGTGTCACTTCAAATGGCTTTTTCATGTTCTGTTGTTGCTTAGTTGAAACTGGGACCTGCTGTTTGGTGGTAGAAACCTAAAAAGAAACATAGACTTCTTATACGTTCAGGTATTTCACATCCAATTTTTTATGGAAATATTCTTTATAAAGCACAAAGGTGTCAGTATTCACCTCAAAAACTAACAAAACCTTTGAATAGACTTATTAAGAAGGGATATAGTTACGATACTGTTGTCAGGTCATTAAAGATTGCATATTTTGGCGTTAATATTGATTCACTTATAGGGTCTTTGCATCGGAACTAAACACATTCATTCAAAAACCAGTTGTTGGCATGACACGGGTTATGATCTTCTCATATATGTTATGATCGTATGGTACTAAACCCCTAACGGGAAGGATTGTGTCTGATGTTCATATGATGAAATCATAATCTTTCAGTCAGTTTAATTGAAGTCTGGAGCTGGCATGTCAGTTAACTGCTAGTAGTCTGTTGTTATTTATGTATTATTGTCATTTTGTTTATTTTCTTTGGTTACATCTTCTGACATCAGACTCGGACTTCTCTTGAACTGAATTTTAATGTGCGTATTGTTATGCGTTTACTTTTCTACATTGGCTAGAGGTATAGGGGAGGGTTGAGATCTCACAAACATGTTTAACCCCGCCGCATTTTTGCGCCTATCCCAAGTCAGGAGCCTCTGGCCTTTGTTAGTCTTGTATTATTTTTAATTTTAGTTTCTTGTGTACAATTTGGAAATTAGTATGGCGTTCATTATCACTGAACTAGCATATATTTGTTTAGGGGCCAGCTGAAGGACGCCTCCGGGTGCGGGAATTTCTCGCTACATTGAAGACCTGTTGGTGACCTTCTGCTGTTGTTGTTTTTTTTCTATGGTCGGGTTGTTGTCTTTTTGGCATATTCCCCATTTCCATTCTCAATTTTATATGTTCTTGATTTATACTTCTGAAAGAATTATCTGCATAAAGGTATGAGAAAACCTCAAAACATTTCTAAGCCAGTTTTCAGATTCATAAAACTCTT
This sequence comes from Mytilus edulis, assembly GCA_019925275.1. Taxonomy (NCBI): domain Eukaryota; kingdom Metazoa; phylum Mollusca; class Bivalvia; order Mytilida; family Mytilidae; genus Mytilus; species Mytilus edulis. Next base: position 94,131,788 of record CM034349.1, on the reverse strand, counting down.
TCATTCAATGAGTATGTTAAATATTTGTAGATTTTTACTGTAAAAATGGAAATTCTTAGGATACTTAACATAATTATCTTGTTGGAATATTTCGCTGGACCTGGTTCTGTCTGTAGCCATTGAGTTTTGTTGTCCTCCTTTAATGGAATCAATCTAAAAACAAAAGCATAGACAACTAACTATACATGTACATGCAACTTTTAGGATACCTTTTACACAAGTTTTATATTGTAATGCATTGTTATCTTATATTGCATAACATGTATTCATAGGGGGCATATCACCACATGCAAAAGTGGCAAAAAAGGTGTTTTTAATGAATTTTTCACATTTCACTCCACTTGCCGATTTTAACATGTCTCATCCTCTCTTAACTTAATTTCTTAGACCCCCCATTCTGGTCCTCCTTGGTCGCTTTTATAAATGTTTGATGAAAGAGCCTTGAAAAGGCAACATTTGAGGTACATATCAATGACTCTCTCTTCCGTTTTCTTTCCAATTGTAATGTCTTTTCTGACTTCTTCTTAAACTTGCCCATGATAATAGTGCGATTTCACAAAGTATTATTTCAATATGATTTGAGTTGCCACTATACTCTGTTATTTTGCACCAATCAATTCCATACTTCTGGATTTAGTCATGAAAACATCACTGGGTTATCCATTCACTAAAAAAAACTTTATTATTATCAAATACATAAATTTTAGAAAGTACATTCTTTGTGTACAAGTATATTAATTAACAACACTAACATTAAGGTTTGCAATGTCAGCTCTGTAACTAAGTGTTTTTCTATTGATTATTTGTCTTTGGTTTTTCCATCAACATTCTTTGTGACTGCACTCGTACAGGCTTCATAATCTTTCTTTTTGACGGCACTTGTAGATGCTTCATCAGAATATTTTGTGATGGCACTTGTAGAGGCTTGATCATCATTCTTTGTGATTACACTCGTAGAAGCTTCATCATTTTTCTTAATTGGTGTACTTGTAAAAGAACACTCTAAAGTTTAATATTTCTTCTATTGAGTCATCCAAGAGTGACATTTCAAGTTCAAATTGTTGCTCTCTTTCATATCTTTCACATTTTCTCTTCGTGTAAAATTTTTCTTTCTTCAAACTGCAGAGTTGATTTCTAATTTTTTTTTCATTTTCTGCCATTGTCTTCTTTAGGTTTGAAAGTTCGTTATTCAGGTTCATAGCTTCTTTCCTAACTTCATTCCCTAGCTTTCTAATCTTGTATGTTAATGAGTTCATAAACCTCCCATGTTCATCATTTGATCTTGATACCTTTCCAAAGCATTCATTTATTTGATATGATACAGCAATTATATCATCAGCAATTTTGTTAATCTTGTCCATTTTTAACTACATAAACATCTTGTCCATTTTTAACTACATAAAAAACAAGTATTGAACATTAAGTTATACCCTGCCACTTACCGATGGAAAAGGAGTAGATCGGAATAAAATGAAAAAATGGCATAGTATATTTTGGATTAAGCCATTGATACTTTCTCTAAGTTATCATCTGGAACCTGCCATGAGAGGACAGATCAAGGGCATTTTTTTTTAGTGAAATCACATAATACTTTAATTGGCAGGGTATGAAAATATTTCAAAATTGAAAATTGACCAAAGAATACATGTACTTGAGTAATGGTATATCATTAAAAATGCTGACGCACAAACACAATGAGAATGTTGACTGTAGGAGGTTGCCGTTCTCACAATACCCTAATAATGAATATCCCAGCCTTGCAGCTGATGTCAATGCCACCAGGCAAAGCCATGGTCACATTCCAAACTAGATTGTATTAACAAATATCCCAGCCACTGCAGCTACTCCAAACTAGATTTTATTAACGAATATCCCAGCCACTACAGCTACAGTCCATGCCACTGAGCAAACCCATGTATTAACCAATATCCCAGCCACTGCAGCTACTGTCCATGCCACTGGGCAAACCCATGGTCCTTTTGCCATTCCAAACTTATTAAACTTAATTGTACTAGTATGCGAATATATTTAAAGATAGGCATGCAATTTATAGAAAAGCATGATGTATGTTACAACATTTAAATGATACATTGGTAAGAGTTAAAGCTACAAAACATGCATAAACTATGTTTTATTTGTGATGAAGCATACTAATGATTAAGGTGGTACCTAACACTACAGGGAGATAACTCTGTAAAGTCAGCTAAACGTTTTAATTACCTTGTGTTGTAAAGGGAAGTGGAGGACGGCAGCCAATACATGAAAAGATGCAGGATTAGTTAAATTCTTATTGAAAAAAAGTGTTTTATAAAATTATTTGTTACATGTAGCACATGTTTACATATACCCTCACGACACTTACCAAAGAGGAAAGCCTGGATAATCATAGGTCTGTTCTATGTTCCTTTGGAATTTCAACCAAAGATGAAGAACTGGATCTTTCATCACTGTATTGGATACCTAAACTACATAAGTGTCCTTACAAACAACGGTATATTGCTGGGTCTTCCAAGTGCTCCACGAAACCTCTTTCTAAATTATTAACATCTTTTTTATCAGCAATCAAAGACGGGCTTCAAAGTTATTGTGAAACTGCCTATTCTAGAGGTGGCGTGAATCAGATGTGGATACTTAAAAATTCAAAAGATCTTTTAGAGTACATACAATCTAACTCTCTTTCATCTTGTAACAGTATTAAAACATTTGACTTTTCTACCCTGTACACAAGTATTCCACATTCCAAACTAAAAGACAAATTGAAAGAGTTGATATTACTTTGCTTCATAAAAAAGAATGGCAAACGTAGATACAAGTATCTTGTCTTAGGGAGGGATAAATCCTACTTTGTAAAGAATCACTCTGATTCAAACAAAAAATTCTCTGAAACTGATATTATCAAGATGCTTGATTTCTTGATTGACAACATATTTGTTACGTTCGGAGGACGTGTTTTTCAACAGACTGTCGGCATTCCAATGGGAACAAACTGTGCCCCTCTACTCGCCGACTTGTTTCTTTATTATTATGAGGCTGACTTCATGCAGGAACTTCTTAGGAAGAAAGATAAGAAGTTAGCAATATCCTTTAACTCTACTTTCCGCTATATAGATGATGTTCTTTCACTAAACAATTCAAAATTTGGTGACTATGTGGAACGCATCTATCCAATCGAACTAGAGATAAAGGATACTACAGATACAGTTAAGTCGGCTTCATATCTTGACTTACATCTAGAAATTGACAATGAGGGTCGGTTGAAAACAAAACTTTACGACAAAAGAGATGATTTCAGCTTTCCAATTGTGAACTTTCCATTTCTAAGTAGCAACATTCCAGCAGCACCTGCATACGGGGTATATATCTCCCAATTGATACGATATTCCCGTGCTTGCATTTCCTATCATGATTTTCTTGATAGAGGTTTGCTGCTCACAAGGAAGCTATTAAACCAAGAGTTCCAAATGGTGAAGTTGAAATCATCCCTTCGTAAATTTTACGGACGCCATCACGAGTTGGTTGACCGTTATGGAATAACCGTTTCACAAATGATATCGGATATGTTCCTTACGTCGTAACTACAATCCCCTTCCCTTTCATGAATATGACCTACCGAATTAGACTATTTACCGGATTTGTAATCACTTAAGCAACACGACGGGTGCCACATGTGGAGCAGGATCTGCTTACCCTTCCGGAGCACCTGAGATCACCCCTAGTTTTTGGTGGGGTTCGTGTTGTTTATTCTTTAGTTTTCTATGTTGTGTCGTGTGTACTATTGTTTTTCTGTTTGTCTTTTTTATTTTTAGCCATGGCGTTGTCAGTTTGTTTTAGATTTATGAGTTTGACTGTCCCTTTGGTATCTTTCGTCCCTCTTCTTTTACAATCCTACACTGGTAGGACGTCATTAAAACCTTTTAAAAGAGTTTTAAAAAACATATTGTTGTCTCGAGAAAATATTACACACATGAAAGATGTATTAAAGATTAAGTAGGGGAAAGTTTTGGTTTACAAATATATTTTCTTCCTAGGCTTATGCATCAAAACATCTATCTTTTGTCTTATTAGCCATTTTTTTTTTTATCAGTTTCAACATTGTAGATCATTGTTATATGTTACGTATTATTGAATTGTTTTATAAACCGGTTTCAATTAAACCCTAGCTCTTTAAAAATAAAAGAATGCATCACAAGGTTATGTTTTTCTCTGGCTGTTTATGACGTCTTTACACTAAATCCATTGGATGTTGGATGTGTACGGATTGATAATTTAGTCTTAGTTGCAGGATTTTTTATTAGTTGTTAGTGGCTTTGAACTAGCTGTCAGATAACTGCGAGTACTCTTAGATCTGTTCATTGTGTCTTTTTGTGTCGGGATGTATAAGTACCGGGCCACGTCCACTTGTATTTTTGTCCATCTGATGAGTTAAGCCTTTTTCAACTGATTTTTATAGTTTGTTCTTATGTTGTACTGTTATACCACTGTCCCAGGTTAGGGGGAGGGTTGGGATCCCGCAAACATGTTTAACCCGTCACATTATTTATGTTTGTGCCTGTCCCAAGTCAAGAGCCTGTAATTCAGTGGTTGTCGTTTGTTTATGTGTTACATATTTGTTTATCGTTCATTTTTTTACATAAATAAGGCCGTTAGTTTTTTCGTTTAATTGTTTTACATTGTCTTATCGGGGCCTTTTATAGCTCACTATGCGGTATGGGCTTTGCTCATTGTTGAAGGCCGTACGGTGACCTATAGTTGTTAATCCTTAATGTCTGTGTCATTTTGGTCTTTTGTGCTCATTTACAATCATACCACATCTTCTTTTTTATATTGATCAATCAATGTAAATAATCATAACAAACTTTTACACAGACGATTACATGTGATAAGTTAATATATAGCATACGGTAATTAGAGAAAGGTTCCGATTTAAGTATCCTTAGTTAAATGCATACTTAAGTTAGTTTATGCATACGACTTAATAAATTTACCTAACTAAGGAAATTCTTAGTGAATATCATTGATATGGTCATAATTATAAATTAGCTGTGTACAAAACTTCGAATGTTTTAAATACTAAGGCTTTTTCACCTCAGGAATAGATTACCTTAGCTGTATTTTTCAAAACTTTTAGGAATTTTTGGTCCTCAATGCTCCTCAACTTCGTACTTTATTTGACCTTTATCATTTTTTTTATTCGTGCGTCACTGATGAGTCTTTTGCAGACGAAACGCGCGTCTTGAACATAATTACAAATAGCTCTGACCGTGTGACAAGGTAATAGAGTTTGAGTTTGATCAAGTTATTCACACATACCACATTTGTTACGCCAACATTAATTTAAGGTGTGAATTATCACCCCGTATAACCCCGATACAAATGAATCCGGACATTGACGCGTTCGAAGCGATAAGATTTACAGATTCCCTGTAATTTCTACATGAGGATAGAATAAACTCCTGCTTTAGATAAACATGAAATGTATCTCCAAGTATCATTAAGAACATCTGATCAAGGCATTTTTGGAATATGAACATGACATAATTTTTTCTATTTTATTTTTAGTTACTTTGTGTTCATATTTCATTTCGTTATTGAATGTTTCTTGCTTTGTTGGTGGGTGTTTTTCTTGGTCTTCTGATTTTCCATTAAATTTCAAGTTAGAATCTTGGTTGCCTAGGTTTTACTTTTTACACAGATAGACAGACAGATGAATTATTTGAACATAAAAAGAGCTTTCAATACATGTTTATACCTCTTTAGGAAGTGCCACATGACTTGGTGTGGTTGCCATTGCAATGGGTTGTCTCGCAAAGGAGGGTACTTGTGTTTGTTTCATGTAACATGGCTTTATTGAACGTGGTTTGAATGGACCTGGTTGTTGATCTGGTTCTGTTTTCGCTGGATATGGTTTGGATGGACCCTGTTGTTTACATGGTTCTGTTTTGGCTGCATGTTGTTTGGATGGACCCGGTTGTTCATGTGGTTCTTTTTCGCTAGACATAGTTTGGATGGACCCCTTTGTTTGTCTGGTTCTGTTTTGGCTGCAATTGGTTTGGATGGACCTGATTGTTCATCTGCTTCTTTTTTTGCTAGACGTGGTTTGGATGGACTCCTTTGTTTATGTGGTTTTGTTTTGGCTGCATGTGGTTTAGATGGACCCTGTTGTTTAAATGGACCTGTTTTCGCTGGAAGTGATGAATGGACACAGCTGTGTCACTTCAAATGGCTTTTTCATGTTCTGTTGTTGCTTAGTTGAAACTGGGACCTGCTGTTTGGTGGTAGAAACCTAAAAAAAAAACATAGACGTCTTATACGTTTAGGTATTTCACATCCAATTTTTTATGGAAATATTCTTTATAAAGCACAAAGGTGTCAGTATTCACCTCAAAAGCTAACAAAACCTTTGAATAGACTTATTAAGAAGGGATATAGTTACGATACTGTTGTCAGGTCATTAAAGATTGCATATTTTGGCGTTAATATTGATTCACTTATAGGGTCTTGGCATCGGAACTAAACACATTTATTCAAAAACCAGTTGTTGGCATGACACGGGTTATGATCTTCTCATATATGTTATGATCGTATGATACTAAACCCCTAACGGGAAGGATTGTGCCTGATGTTCATATGATAAAATCATAATCTTTCAGTCAGTTTAATTGAAGTCTAGAACTGGCATGTCAGTTAACTGCTAGTAGTCTGTTGTTATTTATGTATTATTGTCATTTTGTTTATTTTCTTTGGTTACATCTTCTGACATCAGACTCGGACTTCTCTTGAACTGAATTTTAATGTGCGTATTGTTATGCGTTTACTCTTCTACATTGGCTAGAGGTATAGAGGGAGGGTTGAGATCTCACAAACATGTTTAACCCCGCCGCATTTTTGCGCCTATCCCAAGTCAGGAGCCTCTGGCCTTTGTTAGTCTTGTATTATTTTTAATTTTAGTTTCTTGTGTACAATTTGGAAATTAGTATGGCGTTCATTATCACTGAACTAGCATATATTTGTTTAGGGGCCAGCTGAAGGACGCCTCCGGGTGCGGGAATTTCTCGCTACATTGAAGACCTGTTGGTGACCTTCTGCTGTTGTTGTTTTTTTCTATGGTCGGGTTGTTGTCTTTTTGGTATATTCCTCATTTCCATTCTCAATTTTATATGTTCTTGATTTATACTTCTGAAAGAATTATCTGCATAAAGGTATGAGAAAACCTCAAAACATTTCTAAGCCAGTTTTCAGATTCATAAAACTCTTTCATTCAATGAGTATGTTAAATATTTGTAGATTTTTACTGTAAAAATGGAAATTCTTAGGATACTTAACATAATTATCTTGTTGGAATATTTCGCTGGACCTGGTTCTGTCTGTAGCCATTGAGTTTTGTTGTCCTCCTTTAATGGAATCAATCTAAAAACAAAAGCATAGACAACTAACTATACATGTGCATTCAACTTTTAGGATACCTTTTACACAAGTTTTATATTGTAATGCATTGTTATCTTATATTGCATAACATGTATTCATAGGGGCATACCACCACATGCAAAAGTGGCAAAAAGGTGTTTTTAATGAATTTTTCACATTTCACTCCACTTGCCGATTTTAACATGTCACATCCTCTCTTAACTTAATTTCTTAGACCCCCCATTCTGGTCCTCCTTGGTCGCTTTTATAAATGTTTGATGAAAGAGCCTTGAAAAGGCAACATTTGAGATACATATCAATGACTCTCTCTTCCGTTTTCTTTCCAATTGTAATGTCTTTTCTGACTTCTTCTTAAACTTGCCCATGATAATAGTGCGATTTCACAAAGTATTATTTCAATATGATTTGAGTTGCCACTATACTCTGTTATTTTGCACCAATCAATTCCATACTTCTGGATTTAGTCATGAAAACATCACTGGGTTATCCATTCACTTAAAAAAAAACTTTATTATTACCAAATACATAAATTTTACAAAGTACATTCTTTGTGTACAAGTATATTAATTAACAACACAAAAATTAAGGTTTGCAATGTCAGCTCTGTAACTAAGTTTTTTCTATTGATTATTTGTCTTTGGTTTTTCCATCAACATTCTTTGTGACTGCACTCGTACAGACTTCATAATCTTTCTTTTTGACGGCACTTGTAGATGCTTCATCAGAATATTTTGTGATGGCACTTGTAGAGGCTTGATCATCATTCTTTGTGATTACACTCGTAGAAGCTTCATCATTTTTCTTAATTGGTGTACTTGTAAAAGAACACTCTAAAGTTTAATATTCTTTTCTTCTATTGAGTCATCCAAGAGTGACATTTCCAGTTCAAATTGTTGCTCTCTTTCATATCTTTCACATTTTCTCTTCGTGTCAAATTTTTCTTTCTTCATACTGCAGAGTTCATTTCTATTTTTTTTTTTCATTTTCTGCCATTGTCTTCTTTAGGTTTGAAAGTTCGTTATTCAGGTTCATAGCTTCTTTCCTAACTTCATTCCCTAGCTTTCTAATCTTGTATGTTAATGAGTTCATAAACCTCCCATGTTCATCATTTGATCTTGATACCTTTCCAAAGCATTCATTTATTTGATATGATACAGCAATTATATCATCAGCAATTTTGTTAATCTTGTCCATTTTTACCTACATAAAAAACAAGTATGGAACATTAAGTTATACCCTGCCACTTACCGATGAAAAAGGAGTAGATGGGAATAAAATGAAAAAATGGCATAGTATATTTTGGATTAAGCCATTGATACTTTCTCTAAGTTATCATCTGGAACCTGCTATGAGAGGACAAATCAATGGCAATTTTATTTTAGTGAAATCACATAATACTTTAATTGGCAGGGTATGAAAATATTTTAAAATTGAAAATTAATCAAAGAATACATGTACTTGAGTAATGGTATATCATTGAAAATGCTGACGCATAAACACAATGAGAGTGTTGACTGTAGGAGGTTGCCGTTCTCACAAGACCCTAGTAATGAATATCCCAGCCTTGCAGCTGATGTCAATGCCACCAGGCAAAGCCATGGTCACATTCCAAACTAGATTGTATTAACATATATCCCAGCCACTGTAGCTACTCCAAACTAGATTGTATTAACGAATATCACAGCTACAGTCCATGCCACTGAGCAAACCCATGTATTAACCAATATCCCAGCCACTGCAGCTACTGTCCTTGTCACTGGGCAAACCCATGGTCCTTTTGTCATTCCAAACTTATTAAACTTAATTGTACTAGTATGCGAATATATTTAAAGATAGGCATGCAATTTATAGAAAAGCATGATGTATGTTACAACATTTAAATGATACATTGGTAAGAGTTAAAGCTACAAAACATGCATAAACTATGTTTTATTTGTGATGAAGCATACTAATGATTAAGGTGGTACCTAACACTACAGGGAGATAACTCTGTAAAGTCAGCTAAACGTTTTAATTACCTTGTGTTGTAAAGAGAATATTAAGCGTCTCAATGATTAAAATTGGTGTTTGTCGAACTGCTATATAACCAGTGTATTTTTTTCTGACAAAACGGTTGGTTCAAAATTTAAATTTTTTTTCTATTTTTGTTAAAGGGTCAAAGTAAATACATTGTCAAAATTTTATGAAAATTAAACCAGCCAAATTTATTTTAGGGAAAGTGTTGGGTACCACCTTAAGTGTAGAGGGTCCGGCAACACTATGAGGGAGCTGACCATGGAAAGGGTTACATTACAGGCAATTTTTAGCTCACCTGGCCCGAAGGGCCAAGTGAGCTTTTCCCATCACTTTGCGTCCGGCGTCCGTCGTCCGTCGTCCGTCGTCCGTCGTCCGTCGTCCGTCGTCGTCCGTCGTCCGTCGTCGTCGTCCGTCGTCGTTAACTTTTACAAAAATCTTCTCCTCTGAAACTACTGGGCCAAATTAAACCAAACTTGGCCACAATCATCATTGGGGTATCTAGTTTAAAAAATGTGTGGCGTGACCCGGCCAACCAACCAAGATGGCCGCCATGGCTAAAAATAGAACATAGGGGTAAAATGCAGTTTTTGGCTTATAACTCAAAAATCAAAGCATTTAGAGCAAATCTGACATGGGGTAAAATTGTTTATCAGGTCAAGATCAATCTGCCCTGCAATTTTCAGATGAATCGGACAACCCGTTGTTGGGTTGCTGCCCCTGAATTGGTAATTTTAAGGAAATTTTGCTGTTTTTGGTTATTATCTTGAATATTATTATAGATAGAGATAAACTGTAAACAGCAATAATGTTCAGCAAAGTAAGATTTACAAATAAGTCAACATGACCAAAATGGTCAGTTGACCCCTTTAGGAGTTATTGCCCTTTATAGTCAATTTTTAACCATTTTTCGTAAATCTTAGTAATCTTTTACAAAAATCTTCTTCTCTGAAACTACTGGTCCAAATTACACCAAACTTGGCCACAATCACAATTGGGGTATCTAGTTTAAAAAATGTGTGGCGTGACCCGGCCAACCAACCAAGATGGCCGCCACAGCTAAAAATAGAACATAGGGGTAAAATTCAGTTTTTGCCTTATAACTCAAAAACCAAAGCATTTATAGCAAATCTGACATGTAGTAAAATTGATTATCAGGTCAAGATCTATCTGCCCTGAAATTTACAGATGAATCGGACAACCTGTTGTTGGGTTGCTGCCCCTGAATTGGTAATTTTAAGGAAATTTTGCTGTTTTTGGTTATTTATCTTGAATATTATTATAGATAGAGATAAACTGTAAACAGCAATAATGTTCAGCAAAGTAAGATTTACAAATAAGTCAACATGACTGAAATGGTCAGTTGACCCCTTTAGGAGTTATTGCCCTTTATAGTCAATTTTTAACCATTTTTTGTAAATCTTAGTAATCTATTACAAAAATCTTCTCCTCTGAAACCACTGGGCCAAATTAAACCAAACTTGGCCACGATCATCATTTGGGTATCTAGTTTAAAAAATGTGTGGCGTGACCCGGTCAACCAACCAAGATGGCCGCCACGGCTAAAAATAGAACATAGGGGTAAAATTCAGTTTTTGGCTTATAACTCAAAAACCAAAGCATTTAGAGCAAATCTGACATGGATTAAAATTGATTATCAGGTCAAGATCTATCTGCCCTGAAATTTTCAGATGAATCGGACGACCTGTTGTTGGGTTGCTGCCCCTGAATTGGTAATTTTAAGGAAATTTTGCTGTTTTTGGTTATTATCTTGAATATTATTATAGATAGAGATAAACTGTAAACAGCAATAATGTTCAGAAAAGTAAGATTTACAAATAAGTCAGCATGACTGAAATGGTCAGTTGACCCCTTTAGGAGTTATTGCCCTTTATAGTCAATTTTGAACCATTTTTCGTAAATCTTAGTTATCTTTTACAAAAATCTTCTCCTCTGAAACTACTGGGCCAAGTTCATTATAGATAGAGATAATTGTAAGCAGCAAGAATGTTCAGTAAAGTAAGATTTACAAACACATCACCATCACCAAAACACAATTTTGTCATGAATCCATCTGCGTCCTTTGTTTAATATTCACATAGACCAAGGTGAGCGACACAGGCTCTTTAGAGCCTCTAGTTGTTTTTTATCAGAATTATAATTGATATCCAATGAAATTGATCTGTATATGTAAAAGTGACATATTTTAGCAGCATTAGCCAAACATCAGATGTAATGAAACCCTTTTTCAAACCAAATGTTTTGTCTTTAGTGAAGGAATGTTTGCTGAATTTTTACAGTTTTAACACTGCTATTTAAAAAAAAAAAATGGTGAAAAAAACATTTGATTTGAATGTTGCCATATGAAAGCTGTGCAAAGATTTTACTAAAGGATTTTAATCAATATTTACCTTTTTTCAAGCTGTAATATACTCCATTCTAGCACATCTGAAATATTGACTGAAATCCCCTATATTTAATGGAGCTGCTAGTGGGATGTTCGGCAAAACATAAGCGTGTAAACTTTTAAGGTCAATAAAAGTCCAACAACTTAAAACAATAAAGAATTATTATGAAAAAGAAAGTGTTACATGCAATAATCATAATAATCATTAATAGTTTCTGAGATACAGTGTGACATGTGACCCCACACCCTTTATAAAAAACTGACACCCCTCCCCCTTTATTCTTATAAAAAACTCAATAACTGTAAAATAAAATTTTGAATCATCACCAAAAAGTATACAGATCTGCAGATTTATATAACTAAGAAGTGTGTAAAGTTTGAAGCAATAATCATCAATTGTTTTTGAGATTTGATGCTACATTTGGAACCCTCCCTTTTTTTTTTATAAAAAAACTCAATAACTGTAAAATAAAATTTTAAATCATCACAAAAAAGTATACAGATCTGTAGATTTATATTACTAAGAAGTGTGTAAAGTTTGAAGCAATAATCATAAATTGTTTTTGAGATTTGATGCGACATGTGAAAAACACCCCCTTTTTTTAATAAAAAACCCAATAACTCTAAATTAAAATTTTAAATCATCACCAAAAAGTATACAGATTGTTTGACCATCATAACAAACAACTATTTAAAGTTTCATGAAATTTGGATAAGTCGTTCTTATGTTACGGTGCGACATGTTTACGCCGGACATACGGACAGACGGACGGACACCGGACATTTGTATACCATAATATGTCCCGTTAAAAATTGACGGGCGTATAAAAAGAAGACCTAAAGACAAACAATAGTACACAACAACACACAACATAGAAAACTAAAGACTAAGCAACAAGAACCCCATCAAAACTAAAGATGATTGATTGAATGTTGGTGTTGAACGCAATTTTCAGCACTTTACGCTACTAAAGTATTTTGAAGCGATCAGTTTGTATTGGTGGAAGCCCAAGTACGGAACAACCGACCTTCGACAGTAAAAACTGGCAATCCCCGTGAACAGTACATTACTTTTATTTATTAGTATCAAGGACGACAATCTGTAGGAGTCACAAAAACAAATCTTCCAATTAGCACCAATATCCTTTTGTGAACGTAGACAACCTACATGTATTACCAAGCAGTTTTGTTTTTAATGTTTACTTCGGCTTCATGTTACAAATAAATAGAATCTGAAATTTAAATGCATTTGAATCTCTTTCATTTCAAAAAATTTGATTGGCCATATAATAGGATGGCATTTAAATTTAAATGTAGATGTGCCACATGATATTTACATTTAAGGCATTCTGAAAAACAGAGAGCTATTTTAGTAGATCATCTGTTAAACATTGATTGAATATTATCTTATTAAAGATAGTACATAAAATTGAGAAGATCTCACCGACTAATAAGGGATATTAGTTGACATGAAAAAACAACGTACAAAATGGTACGTATAAGTGTAACATGTGTAAAACATAGGTTAAAATAAAACAATCTGACTAAAATTAAACCAACTACGAATCGCCTGGTCATATAGCGTATACGTATAACGAAATCAGAGATCTACATTTCAATAAGATCGGGGTGAACTTAATGAGAAAGCTTGAAAGCAGGTTTGTTATGGTAAATTTGAAGTGCAATCTATTTTTATTTCTATTTGAATATGTGTAATATGAAATAAACTCCCTTCATGTACAATCTGCATATGTGCACTTTTAAAATTAAAACTTCACTAACGTAAATAAACTTCGTAACATGTTTTTCGACATCTGAAAACTAATGTTTTCTAGCTATATCTGGTTTGTTTCTTAAAGTCTTTCAGATTACTCCTTTTTCAAATATGGTTAATGATTTTCTGCCGATATTGACAAATTAATTGCAACATTATTAAGCCCACGAAATCAAAATTATCTCTATTTGCAGATGGTGTTTTTTTTTATAGATTGAGCTTCATTAGAAGGCTGCATCCTAACCTATATCATATTAATAACATTTTTAAATGATGAAAAAAAAAAAAACAACAACAAAAAAACTCTTGGCCGATAAACGATAGCTATATTATATATATATTACCGATAAACGATAGCTCTATTATATATATATTACCGATAAACGATAGCTCTATTATATATATATTACCGATAAACGATAGCTATATTATATATATATTACTGACTTGGCCGATAAACGATAGCTATATTATATATATATTACTGACTTGGCCGATAAACGATAGCTATATTATATATATATTACTGACTTGGCCGATAAACGATAGCTATATTATATATATATTACTGACTTGGCCGATAAACGATAGCTATATTATATATATATTACTGACTTGGCCGATAAACGATAGCTATATTATATATATATTACTGACTTGGCCGATAAACGATAGCTATATTATATATATATTACTGACTTGGCCGATAAACGATAGCTATATTATATATATATTACTGACTTGGCCGATAAACGATAGCTATATTATATATATATTACTGACTTGGCCGATAAACGATAGCTATATTATATATATATTACTGACTTGGCCGATAATGACTTGGCCGATAAACGATAGCTATATTATATATATATTACTGACTTGGCCGATAAACGATAGCTATATTGTATATATATTACTGACTTGGCCGATAAACGATAGCTATATTGTATATATATTACTGACTTGGCCGATAAACGATAGCTATATTGTATATATATTACTGACTTGGCCGATAAACGATAGCTATATTGTATATTACTGACATAATAATATTCAAATCTCAGCAAACATTAAGCTTTTTTTCAATTTTATAATTTTTCATTTTTTCCCCAGAAATGCATTTTTCTGTGTGCAGTTAACATTTTAGTTTGCATTTTATTCGGAATTATGGTATTTTGTATTATAAGATTAAGATAATTTTTAGAAAATACTTATTGACGATAGGGAAAAACAAAAAGTACAAAATAAGCTTTCAAATGTTATATAATGTATTCGTATGTTAGGGTGGTGCATCAAAATCGCTAACTAAGCTTTTTTTTAAACTGTCACTCGCCATGTGCTAATGAAATGAATAAACATTTTTTTTATCAATCATCTAAGTAATAAAACAAGTAGTTAGTGTATAACCGAGGTCAGTGTCAGACAGATTTTGTTTTTATACATTTTAATATTTTCTTTCATTTCCAGAATGCGGCATTTTACGTTTCCGCTAATTGGCATTACTTTTCCAGAAAAAAAGATGACGTTTCCTGAAAAAAGTCTACCTTTCCGCAAATAAATATCTTACTTTTCCGGAAAAAAAGTAACTTTTCCGGATTTTTTTATTACTTTTCGACAAATTATTAAGGAATATCTGTTGAACGAAAGCTAAGTCATAATAAGAAATAAATATTTATTATGTTAAAGGTCATCATAACATGCAAGTAAAATTCATCATTAAAATGTATGAAAACGTGTGTTCAAAAGTCAGCACTAATCAGATATACCTTGATATGAGTTCGTAAGTCAGTTCTGGCTGAATATTTGTAGCCAACAAGTTGTACAAAAACCACAGTAGTACATTCACCGTTTACAAGCTTTGTATTTTGTTCAAAAAGGAAGTCCATCTTCTCATTTTCATTTTTTTACAGATAGAGTTCTCATCTTTATGTATGATGTTGTTTGCAGTTTCAATAACGCATCGAAAAAAACAAAAATGTTAGGATGGCTAGCATAAAACTGCTAGCTCAGGTAGGCATAAAAGACTGGGCACCATTAGTTGTTCTCTTTTCCTCGGGATCAGGAGGTGATGCCTAAATGGTTGGTGGAAATCTCGAATTGCCATCGATATATATAATCGACAAACTTCATGCATTTATGGTCAGATGGAGCATTCTTCAATCTTGTCAGTTGGCAAGTAAGCCAAACCAAAGCAATGTGTTAGCCATTTACCAAAATCGGAATTTTTGTCTTTGTAATCAGCACTCAGAACTAACGACCTAATATTCAAACATTTCGTCCATGGTTATATCTAGTGTATTGTAGATATAAGATCAAAACCTTTTCTTTATTAAATAAATAAATAAATAAATAATGTATCTAATATATATGCAAATATTTATAATTTACCAGGTAAATTTCCGGAAAAGTAATAAAT
>CM034349.1:94100665-94115650 GCA_019925275.1 Mytilus edulis | reverse complement strand
GGCTTCATATCTTGACTTACATCTAGAAATTGACAATGAGGGTCGGTTGAAAACAAAACTTTACGACAAAAGAGATGATTTCAGCTTTCCAATTGTGAACTTTTCATTTATAAGTAGCAACATTCCAGCAGCACCTGCATACGGGGTATATATCTTCCAACTGATACGATATTCCGTGCTTGCATTTCCTATCATGATTTTCTTGATACTGGGTTGCTGCTCACAAGGAAGCTATTAAACCAAGAGTTCCAAATGGTGAAGTTGAAATCATCCCTTCGTAAATTTTACGGACGCCATCACGAGTTGGTTGACCGTTATGGAATAACCGTTTCACAAATGATATCGGATATGTTCCTTACGTCGTAACTACAATCACCTTCCCTTTCATGAATGTGACCTACCGAATTAGACTATTTACCGGATTTGTTATCACATAAGCAACACGAAGGCTGCCACATGTGGAGCAGGATCTGCTTACCCTTCCGGAGCACCTGAGATCACCCCTAGTTTTTGGTGGGGTTCGTGTTGTTTATTATTTTTTTGTTTTTCTGTTTGTCTTTTTCATTTTAGCCCTGGCGTTGTCAGTTTGTTTTAGATTTATGCGTTTGACTGTCCCTTTGCTATCTTTTGTCCCTCTTTTATAATGTTTTATTTAGTTTTTCATAAAGGTGAACATGCTGTTTACATTTCTTTTTATCATTTCCCAATTTGCACTTCAATATAAAAATGAGTTTATTTATATTCATATGTTTAAAACTCTAAATTTTGGTCTTACACCCACTGATATATATTTGTTTACTTGTTTAAAAGTGTGATAATTTGTAATCAAGACCTTGATTTCATAAGAACATGTAACGTCAATAAGTCTGGAATTAAAGAAATTTATACATCAATTGTTTAAAACTATTAAATGTGTATTATACCCATTTCAGTTGTATATTTTCTTGTTTGATATACAAAGTATTGTAGATACATATGTATATTTATATGGTCCGTCAGTACTTTCGAAATTCAGACAATAATTTTTAAGATATCGATTCTGATTCTCATCTTAATTTGCATGTATTGGTATTTGAGGAGCAAACTACTTTGCGCAATGACGAGTAACACTATTTAAATGACAATCAAAAGCAGATACCTTATATATGAAAGTAAACACATGTGTATGTCATTTTGCTTTTCTCCGTTTGAATAAATACAATGAATGATTATGCTGTATGTGTTTATGTGTTTAAATAGATTTGTAATGTTTACTTTTTTCCAAATTTATCGGGTTTTTAAATTTATTTTTGTTTTATAATTGGGGATTTTTTGTTCTGTTATTTATGCTATTAGCATGACATTGTTGATATCTGTTTATATGTATTTGTTCTCAAATGTTAGATAAGTACTTTTCCCGTACTTCTATGTGTACTATAAAATTATGTGATCTGTTTTGTGCATATGACTACACTTTATTTGTCAAACAAATCTTTGTAAAAAGTAAAAAAAACGTGCCGTACCCATATTTTGACTATATTATTTAGTATGTCTGTTTAGTTCACGCATCATTGTAAATATAACGGAATTTGATGAGACTGTCAACAAAGTGAGAGGTTTAGCACTATAAAACCAGGTTTAATCCACCATTTTTCTACATTTGAAAATGCCTGTACCAAGTCAGGGATATGACAGTTCTTGTCCATTCGTTTTTGATGTATTTTGTCATTTGATTTTGCCATGTGATGATAGACTTTCCGATTGGATTTTCCTCTGAGTTCAGTATTTTTGTGATTTTACTTTCCCTAACACTATTCATACTGTTAATCATAACACAACATAACATACTAACATATTGTAGTATTAATACGGTTATGATTTACCCTAACAACCATACTTTTATACATTGGATTGATTGTTGGTGTTTAAACGCCACTAATAAAAGAGGAACGAAAGAAACCAGATGGACAGTCAAACTCATAAATCGAAAATAAACTGACAACGCCTGGCTTAAAATGAAAAAGACAAACACAAAAACAATAGAACGCACGACACAACATAGAAAACAAAAGAATAAGCAACACGAACCCCATAATAAGCGTTTCGTGGTGGTCAGTTTTGATACCTCAGTGTTTATATATTGAAAGAATGATAACACCTTTCACAAAATTGCTTTTAATTAATGTTAAAAGATACACCATGAGAACAACCGAAGACATAGAAAAACAGACAGCAAAATGCAGAAGAACAGAAAAAGAATCTAAAAATGCGTAATTGAAAAAAAGAAAGAAAAAAAAACCCCAAACTCGTGCCACAGGAAAAGAAAGGTTTAACTCTTTATCGTTGAAGATTTGGGAATAATGTTGCAAGATTTGTTTTTATTTGCGATTTACATTTTCAGACTCATGCTGTAATGCTAAAACATAGATGGGTTACCATATAATTTTTTTTTTTTTTTTTAACAACATACTAATACTTATTCATCTAATCTTGCTTGTTACAAATTTCACCAAGAGTCCAAGCTTCTCTTGATTTACCCTGTTACACTCCACTGATTATCCAGGGAAATAAATAGCTGGTCCAACTTATTAACTTATAAAAATTATATAAAGGATGTATAGTTGTCTTATGCAGAGATTTATCAATGTTAAAAATTCTTTCTAATTGACAATAACATTGGACATCTTGATTTATATGCATCTATTCTTTTATTAAATTCATTTTCAAAAATACTAAAGACATCAACAGTTTTTGTTCTCTGCTCGGATACATAGTATGACTTATAAATAGAAAAACTTAATTCTGTTAGTATATAATTCAAAAAATAATATTTACTATCTGTAATTTTATATCCAAATACAAGATGTTGCAATTTAATATCAAAATCTATTTTACTTCTTTTAAAGAGTTCATAGATTTTTTGCCAAAATTTCTTCATATAAAGTTTGGTATTGTTAAATTACTCTATGGGGAAGTTGTTAATTATTCCATCTAAATAAGGATATAACCTAAACCAACCTACACTATGAATTGTCATTGAACTGTCTTTTCGACAATTGATTGGAAAATATTATTCACACCTTCTAACAACATTTGTGTATAAAATGAAGTCTGAGTAGATAAGTTGATCAAATTCAAATTCTAGTACCTTGTAATAATGTCAGAGCTTGACTCAAATTGTCAAATACCAGTTTTAGGATCTGGATATGTCGGGAAGTCTTCTATTCTGATGAGATATTTGCATGGAACCTTCTCTAACCGATACTCAGAAACTGTGGAGGAAATGCATGTTCAACAATACAGTATCAATGGAAAGAGAAGATACATGAATTTTTTGGATACGGCAGGAAATATTTACTTTCCAGCTATGCGGAAGATATACTTCTCAAAAGCATTAGGATTCATTCTTGTATATTCAATTTGCGATGCGAGATCTTTCGAAGAGATTAAACGTATTTGGGAGCAGATAAAGTCTATTAGAGAGAATGTTTTGAGTATACCTTGTGTAGTCGTTGGGAACAAACTAGATTCAGAGAACAACAGAGAGGTGGAAACATTTGAAGCATTAGGGTGGGCTTGCAGTGAGAACCTTGGTGGATGTTTTCTAGAGGTGTCAGCTAAAGACAACAATGCAATTAAAGAAATATTTGACATTCTGTTAGAGCAATTGGGAAACACGAGAGCCAAACAAGCCACAACATTTCGAATTCGGTCAACAAGCTTAACACGGAAAGAAGATAAGAAACAAAAGAGCAAACACATAAAAAACAAGGGGGTGAAGACTTTTGAAAAAGTGGAGGCTTCCAGTAAAAGTTTCCAAAACACGATGTTTGAAGACTACAAAGAGACTTATATCTATAAAGTTCAACAGAAGCAAAATAAAATTCAGAAATCCTATAGCTTTAAAGGTGCACAGTATATTAAATCGAAAGAGACAGTTTGTTGCAGAGAATTAGAACATACCTCGAGCCTAAAAACTGGTGCAGATATAGGGAAAAAATATCAAGGACTGAAGAAACTAAATAAACTTTTAAGCAATCTTTTTCGACGCAAAGATTCATCACCAAATAAAGAATTAGAAAAGAACAAATGTAAAAATATTTTATATTAAGATATATGTTTGTTTAACAGTAAGTAGTACCAAAAATCTATATTAATAAATAAAACACCAACATGTTATGATTGTAGTTATAATTGAACAGTCATCGAAAGAAGATTGACAAGGCCTTCACATAAAAATAAATAAATAAAAATTACTCTTATATAATCCAATAAATAATGTAAACTAGTTCAGAGAACCGAATGGAATCAATTAACATAATCTTCGAACCAAAGCCAGAGCTCATGATCTTTAAAGTGGATCTAAATAAAGGCAAAAGTTGTATACCGCTGTTCGAAATTCATAAATCGAATGAGAAAAAAACCGAGATCCGGGTTACAAACTAAAACTGAGGAAAATGCATCAAATATAAGAGAACTACGACACAACTGAAACACAACGTTAAAATGTAACACACACATAAACGAACTATAATATAACAATGGCCATTTTCCTGACTTGGTACAGGACATTTTGAGAAAGAAATGGAAGGTTAAACCTTGTTTTGTTGCATGAAAAACCACCCGCTTTTATGACAATGTTAAATATAACATTAAAATGACAACATTACATGACAGGACTATAATACAAATAAATGGGAGAACATATAGGACAGAAAAAGACACGAATAATAGCTAACAAAAGGTGCCAGGTTTAAAATTAATACGCCAAACGTGCGTTTCGTCCACACAAGACTAACCAGTGACGCTCAGATGAAAAAAAGTTCGAAAGCCAAAACAAGTACAAAGTTGAAGAGCACTGAGGACCAAATGTTACAAAAAGTTGTGACCAATGCGGCTAGGGTTTTCTGCCTGGGATAAGAACAACGTTATTTTATAAAATGACTATCTAATAGATATACATGATGAACCGAAGTGGTGACTACATACAGATTAAAAACGGATACATTACGTAAAATAACCTAAACCAGCACATAAAAATACACAGCCGAGTTAGCCAAAGTTAATAACGCACAAAGTGACGTTACATTTGAATTTCTAAAAAGATTTCCCCAAAATAAGATAGAATTAGGATAGAATTCAAGATAAGATTTGTAAGGCTGATATATCATTAATTAATAACAATGAAAATATCAATACTAATTCATATCAAATTGAGGTAGTAATAAGATAATTAATTGTTTTATCTAGCTAAACGTAAATACTTGATTTTTGTGGTTCATTATGAGTAGCTTAGCATAAAGACTGAGTCATGTCATCATCTGTTGAAAAATTTGTCAATTAAACTAAAAGAAAATAAAAAATCAACAGCATTAGCATAAAACATGAACAATGTATATTCAAGCCGTTGGCTTTTGGTAATTGATTAAGATATTTTAAGAGATGTTTTGATTTTCCAATATTGTACTAGTTATGGTCATTATATGTCGAACGTTGACTTGTAGTTTTCCCCCACATACCCGTAAACTATTTTTTGTTTCATAAGCAATTGTGTCACAAAAAATCACCAGACTATATGTCTATTTATGAAATAAAACCATGAATTAATAGTTATCAAACTTTAAAAAAGAAAAATAAGTAAAATAGAAAACTAAAGTGGGTGTAAGACAGAGACAAGAATTTACACATATAAATATAGAGTATTAATGATATACTTATTCTCGTATGCATGTGTAAATTAGAAAATGGCAAATGTAAATGTAAGCAAACAGTTATATGAAACACACACTGATGAAAAATTGAATTAAAAGTTCATCAGGAACCTTCATACAAAAAAACATGAACAACATAATAATAAAGTCCCAAAAGAATAATCAAGACAAACGAAATTCCACTCCACCAGAAAAGTTAGAACCTTAGTCTCTTAAACAAAAAAAATGTTACAATTTCTCAATGGAGGGTTCGTATGCTTGAGTACGTTATAGAAAACCAAGTTAGTAAAGATACACAAACTACTGAGCTAATCTTACCATCTGGGGACAAGCAGTTTACTAGCAAGAGTAATATACCACTGTTCAATATTCAAAAATAAATCGATCCATTTTTTCTGGATTTACATTCATAATGAACGACATGCGAAATACACAAAACGGACAAATAAACTCATGAGTTGAAAATAAGCTGACAATGGCATGGCTTATAAAGAAAAGACAATCAGAAAAGCAACTGTACACATAACACAAAAAAAAAATAATTAAAGAATCAGAAACGCAAAACCTCTCTAACTGTGCTTTGCCATGTTTTCTTGTTAACTCTCTGACTAATTGGTAAATTGAACACACATTTAGATTATAATTAACTCTTAGGTTCATGTCTAGCAGCTCCAAGCTCTTGAATATTGTTGCTATATTCAGACCATCTCTTGTCAAATATGAATACTTCTTGTTGACCTTTTTTTGTTTTAACCTTTTTCTCTTTCACAATGTTTAGTGTTCAGATGTGTTCTCATTGCAATGCAATATATTTTCTCTTCATATGCATACCAGTTGTTTGCATGCTACGGGTTATGTTCTTGTCATATGTTTATATGATGGTATGATACTAAATCCCTAACAAAATGGAATTTTGCTCGATTTTCACATGATCAAGACATGACCATTAAGTCAGTTTAATAGAAGTCTAGAGCTGACATGTCAGTAACTGCTAGTAATTCTTTGTTAATTTATCTATCATTGTCATTTTGCGTAGTTAATTTTGTTACCTTTTCTGACATCGGACTCGGGTTCTTTTAAACTGAGTTTTACTGTACGTATTGCTGTATGTTTGTTTTTTCTACTTTGGCTAGCGATAAAGGGGGTGGGTTGAGATATCACTAAACATGTTTAACCCCGTCGCATTTTGCGCCTGTCTTAAGTCGGGAGCCTCTGGTTATTGTAAGTCTTGTATTGTTATAATTTTAGTTCATTTTTATGTTTTGTAGTTTAGTATGACGTCCATATTAACTGAACTAGTATAGAACTTTGTTTTTCTTGCTGTTTTGAAGACCTTTTTATGGCCTTTGGCTGTTTTTGCTCTTTGTTCGGGTTGTTGTCTCTTTAGGTGTAATACCACCATTGATTTTACCCTATTAGTCTTTGTTAAATTTGCACTTTTCAAAAAATTCTGTAGAATTTATCTTTGTTTCAAATAAAGAAATACTTGGCATGAGTAAAGGTTTATCCTGTCCAGTACTATAGAAAAAAATTTACATAACATTTCATTGCATATAAGAAAATACCCATCACTGGAAGTTAACTAATCAAATTTCTCCCCTTATTTTATCTGTGTACAAGGTTTAGTCACCATGTAACCTCAAGATTACAAAATATTCTATAGAAATCCCAAATAAAAAAATAATGGTGCTTTGAAATACCCAAGACAAGACAAGAAATTTTTATCATTTGATATTGTCATTAAAAAGGGACTTTCCGATTGAATTTTCCTCGGAGTTCAGTATTTTTGTGAGCTTACTTTTATAGTTTACAATTCTGTACCAGGTTTTCACATTGTTGAATGTCGCCAGATGACTTGTATTTTTCCAACCAATGTCTTTTGGCTGATTTTTGTTTTATTAGCAATCATATTACGTCTCATGACTTTGGAATTGCTTGCTGGGTTCTTCACTCATGCTGTGTTAATAGAGTAGAATGTGTCAAAATTCTTGAGGTGTAACCCATCATATTTTACACTTAGTCGCTAATAAGAGAGTTCATTGTAATTTCTGTTACCTTTTTTATATTAATTTATTGCCGTGTATACGAATTTGCTCTTGACAATGATGAATAAGAAGTATTTTACTTCTATTATATACTTGGTTTTAGTAATTGTGTATTCTTTTCGACTCAAACATAGAAATTGAGCACTATATAAAAGTATTTATAAAAGTCTATTTCACTTACTTCTTAATAGTGATTCTGATTTAATATTGACCTTAATTATTGATTTTTTAACAGAAATCGACTAAAACGACAGGTCATTTCTTTTCTGCTCAGACTCTGGTGACGATTTATAAAGTCTGAGTAGCAGCTGCAGGCACTTGAAACCCGAATGAAATATATATGCCATATGCAGGTGAAGTTGGTCCGAAGCGCTTTTCTGGATTTACCGTCATCAGGAACGTTCACAGTCAAATGATTGTAAACAAACGATATATGGAATAGGATCCCAGTTAGGACAACCAGTCCGGTACCCACGAATGTAGTTCTTAAAAAAAATATTTAACTTTTGTTATAAATTGTGTAGTGTTATTATTTCACTAGTTCTGTAACTAAATGTCGATTTATTTGAATGAGTAGGCTTTCTACTTTGAGTTTCTGTAAAAATTTTGATTGATTTAAATGTTATTTGGCGTCAGTACATAGAGTAAATTGCCTAAATTCTAGCCTTTATTCTTCCCCGGAAGTAGACCGACTGACCCTGTTGTCAATAAAAACAAAATTTTGCAATGAAATGCCGGTCATGAGGCACTGAGATTGTACTTAGACACTTCAAAATGAATTCCTAACATGAACCAGAAGTCCCAAGGTGGCTATCAAAATTATTTATCGAACAGAACGCTATGTATTTACTTTGATTTTCAATGCGTTCCACTGGGGCAAATAATTGGCTCCCCGTTCCATATCAAACCAAAACAGTTGAAGAGCTTTATAATCTTTATGTTGTTTGTATAGTGTCAGTTCGTTTTTACTTTTAAGAATTAGTTTTTTATAATTTATATTGTTTGTAGTTTGCTCTCTTAATATGTATTTTTCAAACCGTCGAGTTGAATTTAAGTATAATTTTAAGTGTTGAAATTTTTTTAATGTAAAAATCAATTTTGAATAGTTAAAACGAATTTTAAAGCATACAGCTTTATAAAAAACATTTTATAAAAATAAAGTATGTCAACAAAGGTTTTGATTTTGTAAATATTGCCGGTATTTTTAACGACCATTCTGTTAAAGATCAAATTCCTGGATATTTTGATAATACTGAACTCCCTCTTATTTGTTATATTTACCAAAAATCTACCCGGAAATATGTGTTTTATTATGACCAATTGTGTAAAAGATGTAACTATCATTGAAAATACACCTATTTCATGTAATTGCAGTATTTCCGAATACACTTATGGCCCCATTTCCAATGTCATAACAGGAGACCTTAACATCGTTCGCGACCGAGAGTTAAAATCATTCCTCAGTAAAGGACCTAAATATCGTCCCCCGTCAATTATTAATTGGAATGAGTGTCGTAGTATCATCCACAACTAACTCCGTACCTACTGTTTGAAATTGGTAAAACGGAAAAAGCCGACAAAAAATCTTTGGACTCTTTTTTTTAATTCAGTAATAAAGATAGTTGATATTCGAATTCAACATTTCAAAGAACATTTTACTCTTAACATTAACCATAAAAACACTATTTCGCGTATCAAACATAAACTAAAAGAACTAGCCAAGGAATTTGTTTTTGTCCCGGCTGATAAAGCTGCTAATAATTTCATTATTGTTTGACGTAAAAAAATTTATTGAGGTTCTTCAAAAGGAAATCACGAATTCACCAACATTCCAACTGACTTCATTTTCAGAAAACGACATCTGTAACAAACACAAACTTTTAGCTACTTCTTTACAAGCAGAACCAATTACAATGAAAGTTTCATCTATGTACTGGCTTCCGAAGCTACACAAAAAACCTTACAAAGAAAGATTTATTTCATCTTCAAGCCATTGTTCCACTACTAAATTGTCTATTCTACTTACTATTACACTTGGTACAATAAAAAATATGATAATAAATTGTTCAAATAAGGCCTTTGAAAATAGTGGAATTAATTACTATTGGAGTGTCAAAAACTCGTTGGAAGTTCTTGATAAATTGCATGCAATCATTGGTGATTTTGAATCTGTTCAAAGTTTTGATTTTTCTACCCTTTATACCACATATTCTTATTAAGAATAAACACATCCCTAATTAACTGGGCATTTCAAAAAAATTCATTTCTTATCGTTAATTATCCATTTTTAGATGGTGACGTTCCCTTGTCACCATCTTATGTGTTCATATATCTCAACTTGTACGATTCGTTCGTGTATGTTACAACGTATTAGATTTTAGCGAGAGAAATTTATGTATTCCTGAAAAATTATTACACCAGGGTTTTCGATATCACAAACTAGTCAAAACATTTACTAAATTTTATCATCGGTATAAGGAAATAATTCGTAAATATAACTCAACATGCAGACATCTTATACGTTCAGGTATTTCACATTCAATCTTTTATGGTAATATTCTTTACAAAGCACAACAATGTCAGTATTCACCTCAAAAGCTTACAAAACCCTTAAACATACTTATTAAGACGGGATATAGTTACGATACTGTTGTCAGGTCATTAAAGATTGCATATTTTAGCTTTAATATTGATTCACTCATAGGGTCTTTGCATCGGAACTAAACATATCTATTTCTAAAAAAACAGTTGTTGGCATGACACAGGTTATGTTGTTCTCATATATTTTATGACATAATCTTTCAATCAGTTTAATTGAGGCCTGAAGCTGGCATGTCAGTTAACTGCCAGTAGTCTGTTGTTATTTATGTATTATTGTCATTTTATTTCTTTTTTTTTGGTTACATCTTCTGACATCGGACTCGGACTTCTCTTGAATGAATTTTAATGTGCATATTGTTATGCATTTACTTTTCTACATTGGCTAGAGGTAAAGGGGAGGGTTGAGATCTCATAAACAAGTTTAACCCCGCCGCAATTTTGCACCTGTCCCAAGTCAGGAGCCTCTTTGTTAGTCTTGTATGATTTTTTAATTTTAGTTTCTTGTGTATAATTCGGAGTTAAGTATGACGTCCATTATTACTGTTAGTCTTGTATGATTTTTAATTTTAGTTTCTTGTGTATAATTCGGAGTTAAGTATGACGTCCATTATTACTGTACTAGTAAACATATTTTTAAGGGGCCAGCTGAAGGACGCCACCGGGTGCGGGAGTTTCTCGCTACCTTAAAGACCCATTGGTGGCCTTCGGCTGTTGTCTACTCTATGGTCGGGTTGTTGTCGCTTTGACACATTCCCCATTTACTTTCTCAATTTTAGCTTGAATATTGAATGTTTTAATGGATCATAAAATTTAAAACTGATATATAAATGCAGAAACTGCATGATGAATTTTTAAACATGATATATTCTGAAATCAAATGTTGAATGTCGAAAAAGAAAAGCCGAATGCTGGGATCGAACAGTGAATGTTCAAAATAGAAATTTAAAAATTGCATTCCAAAAAACCCAAACAATATTGAACTGAATGCAATGAAATTGGTCTGGGATGTTTAAAAAAACATTTGAGTGTGAAATACTGGAATGAAATGTTGCAGTTTTTATATTTATGGCGAAATGTGAATGTTAAATATACCAATGAGTGGCATGGGACATGCTTTTATAAATTAATATTCACTTTTCAATCCACAAAAAAATTGTACCCACTTATATTAATGCATCCACAGTAATAGTTATTAACACAGTGATCTAGCATTTCGTTATGAGAATGATGTAGCAGCATCTTATAAAATTGGACTTTGTCTAAACTGACATTAGATTAAGGAATTCCATTTGTTATTGTTAAAGACTCCATAAGCTACAAGCTGACAAGGAAGTAAATTGAAATTCATACAGGAAACGCTTCTCACGAAATTATGAACTAAGATTTAGTGAATGAGCCATGGCGTTGTCAGTTTATTTTCGATTGATGAGTTTGACTGTCCCTCTGGTATCTTTCTTCCCTCTTTTTTTGACATCATTCAGATAAAGGTTTCAGAAAATTAAAAAAAAATGAAAAACGGGAACAAAATGAATTGAATAATGAAGTTTTGGTGCAAAGTGATAGACTGTACTTCTACATTTTACTGATTTCCTTATACACTTGGCCACTAGTACATTTATCACAGAGGCGATACAGTTTTCGCTTAGCAGACTTAAATAATGCAAAGAGAGACAATAGAATATACCTCGTTCTTGTCTTACGTAGTTCAGGCCTCCGGGTGCAGGATGTTCTCGCTGTATTGAAGATCTATCGGTGGCTTGCGGTTGTTATCTACTATTTGGTAAGGTTGTGTCTCTTTGACACATTCCCATTCTCAATTTTATTATATATAAATACAAAATTGTATTTTGTTCAAAATATGTGTTTTTCTATCCGTTCAGTTAGCTGGCTTGTTTCAAACAATGAAATGTCATAAAAAAATAGTTTTCAAATGTTTATCTATAATAGTTTCAGCAAAATTTTGTAGGAACTAATTTTCTGTATATTACTACAATGCAATTAAACAATTATGAATATTCCTATTGAGAATATCTGCAAAAACACCTAATAATATATGACCGTTTTTAAGTAATCCCAAACGTGGTCAAATTAGATAAACCATACACAAAAATGTAACGGCATATTTCTACTAGACTTTGGCAGATGATGGTAGACCCCACCCTTTCATTTGTGTGAACATCAAACAACATTAAAGGAAAATGTGGTTAATAACGTTCTATCCCTTAATAGAGTTAGCTACACATGTCAAGTTAATCGAAAAGAAGACTTTGTCAGTTCTGATGATTATTCATCCGTATGTGTTTCGTATTTGTTATCTACAAGTAAACCGGTATCAAAATGAACTAAATTGTGCAAATTGTCATGTAAACATTATTTGCACTGTAATCATATGGCAAATATTTTTCGAAAACAGTTTGAGTCCACTATTATGCATGAAATGTTTCTACATATCTTTTGTTCTCTGTAAAAAGTGTAATTCAAATGACAACATAAATTTTCCTCAATGTGAGACCGACAAAATGTTTCTGTCCTCAAATAAGTTTTGTTCTATCAAAGAATCTTGCATAGAAAATAGAAAATACAAGAATGCACCCATTGGCTATGAATGATTATTGCAGTATCTAAAAGGTCCAGTTATATTCGTTCAAAATTGACACCGGACTGATGAGCATACATTTTATCTACAGTGTCTGCACATTTGCCAGTGAAGGAATATTTATAAAAAAAAAGAAGATGTGCTATTATTGCCGTTAAGACAACTCTTCACAGATACAAAATCAAAAAGATGAAACCGCTATAGGTAACAGTACGAATGTCAACAATAAAACCCAAACAGCATAGTCAGCTATATATTAAAGGCTCAGAAAAGACAAATATGAAGCAATTCAAAGGAGAAAACAACGGCCCCATTTATGACAAAATAATGAACGAAAACAAAACCCATGATATACAGTACCAACGAAAACCTCTGAATTACAAGCTCCTGACTTCGGATATGCCTATAAAGATTATGGCTTGGTTAAAATAGTTTGAAGGCACCAACCCTCCCCTAACCTTGGACAGAGGTGTAACAGCACAACTTAAGAACAACCTTTAAAAATCAGATGAAAAGGGCGTAACTTATCAGATCGAAACAAAGAAGAAATACATGTAACGAAAGGACAGACCGGACATGGCAGTTTACAAATACATCCCGACAACAAAGAAGACAGAGTACTCGAATTGCCTCATTTATATACAAAATAATGAACGAAAACAAAACCCATGATATACAGCACCACAAAAAAACCTCTGCATTACAAGCTCCGGACTTCGGATAAGCCTATAACGATTGTTGCTTGGTTAAAATAGTTTGAAGTCACAAACCCTCCTCTATACTTGGACAGAGATGTAACAGTACAACTTGAGAACAAACTTTTAAAATCAAATGAAAAGGGCGTAACTTATCAGATCGAAACAAAGAAGAAATACGTGTAACGAAGGGACGGAACGGACATGGCAGGTTTCAAATACATCCCAACAACAAAAAAGACAGAGTACTCGAAGTGACTGACAGCTATTTCAAATAATAACAACTACTAAAACAATTTAATGCATCTAAGACTACAATACCCAACATTACTCATCCAAAATCCATTGGAATTAGTGTAAAGACGTCCTCAACAGTAAGATAAAAAAAAAACATGACCTTTAACAATGCCATGTATACCTTTCACATATCACATTACATTTTTCTGCCATTTTTAATATGAAACTAATTTTTCTATCATGCTCAAAAATGATTTCTTTGGTTAAAGTCTATAATTTTTCACTATTCTAGTGTATTATTTCGTTTATACATGCCGCTTTAATACTTCATTTCAAGGTCATGCAGGTACAATTGCTATGATTAAGATAAATATCTCCGTTTTTTTATAGAACCCCAAAGCAGGAGTACTTTAAGAGTCAATTGAAACTAATCAACACTAAAGTAAATGTGTTCAACAAAACACATTGATGCAAATCACAATTGAATAGTGGTTAATGTGTATCACTTCACGTATAAAATGTATAAAATAAAAACAACCGTAAAGTCATAAATCGATTGAGGGAAAACAAATTCGGGATTTAAACTAAAACTGAGGGCAAACACCATCTATAAGAGGAAAATAAGGAACAACAGGAACTCTGAAGTGCAACAAAAATAAAACCGACAACACTCACAGAAACGAACTATTTGATATCAACTGCCATATTCCTGACTTGGTACAGGACATTTTAAGGAAATATGGTGGGTTGAACCTGGTTTTATGGCTATAAAAACTCATTAAAGATTTCAGGTTTTTAATTTTGTAAGATGGACGCGCATTTCGTCAACATAAGACTCACCAGTTAATATCGAATCAACAAAGGTGGATGTATACTGAAATTACTAAACATATTGCTGGCAACTGTTAAAACATTTATAACCGCTGCATTT
Organism: Mytilus edulis; assembly: GCA_019925275.1. Lineage (NCBI taxonomy): Eukaryota > Metazoa > Mollusca > Bivalvia > Mytilida > Mytilidae > Mytilus > Mytilus edulis. Next base: position 94,100,855 of record CM034349.1, on the reverse strand, counting down.
GCATGCATCTGTCTTGAGTCAGGACCATGTTCAGTGGTTTTTGTTTGTTGATGTGGTTCATTCATGCAAGTTTTTTCGTTCCTCGATTTCTTTTAAACGTAGAATAGACTGTTGGCTTTCCTGTTTAAATTGGCTCATTTGTCATTATGGGACCCTGTATCCTTCTGTTTGGTGTGAGCCCCGTTCTGTT
>CM034349.1:94069912-94080868 GCA_019925275.1 Mytilus edulis | reverse complement strand
ATAACATCAAAATGACAACACAGGACTACAATATAAATAAATTGGAGAACACAATTGACAAAGAATCACACGAACAACAGCCAACAAAAGGCAACAAGTTCAAAATTTTAATACGCCAGAAGTGTATTTTGTCCACACATTTTTTTATTTGATCATTAGGTAAATTAATGTCAACAGTTTCTTAAAACGTATCACTCAAAGGCATATGTGACATTTTCACCCTCTTTTTGCAATAGTGTATGGTAAATAAATGTAGAATGTTGCCATGGATACACATCAAAGGAATTATCTTTCACCCTTTTAACTTTTGCAATTCAAATTTATGGAAGATACTGATAACATACATATGCACATGTATAACACAAAAAGTTAGGTTAACGTATTAGAAAGCAAGAAAAAGAAGATGATAAAACATTAATTGGTTCAATTTTTTAATTTAATTTTCTAACTGTGGAGTGCTACCTATAACGGTTTATATCATGTTGTCATCATGAAGGACTTAAATATAATACTTGGATAATACTATCATGCATTATATGATTATATATATTGCCATTCGATACCAAAACAAACACGAACATATCTTAATTTCGTCCGTATACTATAAACAGGGTAATTTTCGCGGCAGTTTTATTATCGCTATTGTCGCGGTAAGAGAGGAAACGTGTTTCAAATTAAGTAAAATGTCATTGATATTTCTAATTTGTATGTTTACAATGGTAAATATCAATGACATTTCTAATTTACAGTTTCATGAACTTAAATGGAAACAAAACGTGTACAGTATGAGTCAAATAATACCAATGTAAATTATGTTAGCAGCTTTGATTACTACATGCTTGTAAATGTTAATATATATTAACTTAGTTTGCTATTATTTAATATGTTTGTATTGTTACATAAACCTTTAGAATTAAAACAATTCTATTACTTGATTCTGTTATTTCTTAGTTGATGTTTGATAAGTTAATTCAAGTTTGGTTTCGAGAATAGAGAAAACAAAACAAATAAATACAAATGTGGACCCCTATACTAGAATTTATCAAATCATCTCTCATGTTGTGTAATTGAGGTATCTAAATTTCAGCGTAGAAATGACCAGCTACCTAGATTCAAACTAATGAGTCTACATAGCAAAGTATACAGTAACGCAGTATTGTAGCACTCCACAGTTGTGTAGTTTCGCACTTTGGCCCCTGTGGATTTTTCAAATATGAGAGCTAGTGTGCAGTTAAATTCAATTTTGGATAGCTGAGGAATTAAATAGCCTTCATAATGGGTTCTATATGAACATCAACAGTGTATGTAATGTATGTAATATAAGCTGTGTTTTCTGTATGACAGTCCGTATTTGAATATCCATACCAAACGTTGGTCCGGCAATTATTGTTATGTTTTTTCCAACTTTTTGTCGCATGAACTTTGTCATTAAATTTTATGGAAAATTGAGGCGAGAGACACACATTTTTATTTGATCATTAGGTAAATTAATGTCAACAGTTTCTTAAAACGTATCACTCAAAGGCATATGTGACATTTTCACCCTCTTTTTGCAATAGTGTATGGTAAATAAATGTAGAATGTTGCCATGGATACACATAAAAGAAATTATATTTCACCCTTTTAACTTTTGCAAATCAAATCTATGGAAGATACTTATTACATACATATGCACATGTATAACACAAACTGTTAGGTTAACGTATTAGAAAGCAAAAAAAAGATGACAAAACATTTATAGGTTTAAATTTTTTATTACATTTTCTAACTGTGGAGTGCTACCTATAACGGTTTATATCATGTTGTCATCATGGAGGACTTAAATATAATACTTGGATAATACTATCATGCATTATATGATTATATATATTGCCATTCGATACCAAAACAAACACGAACATATCTTAATTTCGTCCGTATACTATAAACAAGGTAATTTTCGCGGCAGTTTTATTATCGCTATTGTCGCGGTAAGAGAGGAAACGTAAAAATCAAGAAAAAAATATTTTCAGGAAAACCGATTCAACGAACTAAAAACGGTATTATATGTATATAATGCATGGAAAAAGCGGCGAAAATTATGCATTTTTTTTACGGTGCAGTATCGTTGTATTTAGTTTTTTTTTCTAATATTACTGGTAAATCAATTAACTAAAGGATCTTTCCATTATAAAACGATTTCAGATTTTGTAATCAGTTTTAATCACAGCTTCAACTCTGTTTTATCAAATTAAAAGAAGTTCTCCTTAACGTATGAAAGATAGCGCGAAATTGTAAAAACTGCATTCGACTGATAATACCTGCGCCGTGCTTAATCTAGTTAGGAACACAATGTGCGTTTTCACTATGGAGTATGCTTTACAAATGATTGCCTAAAATCAATTCAATAATGCTGGAAAATATAACTTGGTAAATGTAATATTAAACTTGCAGAGGGTCATCATTTGAATGTAATATGGTATAATTTTAATAACATTTAAAGGATCAAGTTTCATAATAAATGAAACTTTTGGTTTTGTCTTTATTTGTAATATCTCAATTTACAGAACCACAGTTTTCTTATAATTCTAAAAAAATTGAAGAAAATCTAAAGGTATTGTTCACGTGTACGCAACGCATTTTGACGAGATAACAACTCTGTTATGACGCATTTTATTGATGCATACATGTAGTGAAATATTATAACCTTTTGTCTATTTTTAAACACACAAATTATTTATTTTGTTATAAAGGCTACCTTAAAGTTCTTCTTATTTTATTAAATATAGTTACGTTTGTGTATATTGATGTTTAAACGTGATTTTAAAATAAAAAATAAACTGACAGGGAAATAATTCGTTGTAAATATTGCTTTGCAGATGTTCTTTTATATAATAAAAAGTCATCCATAGACATGATATAAACTGTACAAGATTAAAGACTAAAAGGACGATAGGGATAAATAAATCTTTTCTATTTTATGTAACTTTCAAAACAAAATTTTTAAATCTTACGTATTTTTTACCTTCATAAAATCTCATCATTTTAAAGAAACAACCAGAATGCTTTAGTTTATAGAATCCTATCAACTTTAATACAAAAAACTGCCGAAAAATGATTAAAATCTAAAATAAAAAAATCATCAGAAACAAACAGAAAAGTCTGTGGTGATAAAAGAGTTTTGTGAATGTCAATTAAAACCTATTTATTTTGAAAAAAAACCTGTTACGCTTCGACAGGTTAACTCTATTTGTGACAGGCAGATTAGCGATAAACGTCTGAAAAGCTACTAATACATTACGGTTATCTTTTTTTCTAATGCAAAATAATCAAGTCATTATTATAGTATAAAATTTTCATTAAACGAAAATTCAGCAAATTGATGTTTTCGTCTTTGACGCTTTAACTAATTGATGTCACTGTTGTGCTTCCAGCGTCAAACGTTAATGCTGGGCGTTTTCTCACTTCTTTTCTGTCAAAGAATGTTTTATATGCTTATTATTGGAGAACCTAATGTCAAAACATTTGGGAGTTCAAAATGTCGGCTTCCTTAGTTACAGACAGGGAGATAAAGGATTTTACGCTTTTTTTCATCCAATCAAAACCAGTGATACGAAATGATTGCATTATAATGTTTTTTTCTTTTGCATATTTATCATTATTAAACATAGCAGTTAATTGAATAATACACTATGTAGTGCCGTCGTCATCAATTAAGTTGTGCGCGTGAAAATCATATCAAAGTTTTATAGGACCAAATTATTGACACAATTTAAGATAACGCGTTGAAAGACAACGATACCTAGATTTTTAATTACTAATAATAACAATTGGCATCCTCGTCCTCCTATTGCCGGGGAAACGGAAACCATTTTGAAAATTCCAAAAAGGAACACATGATAGTCAACATTGTTTTAACGTTTCAATACGTTTGAAGCATTTTGAAATTTTTAAATGTTTGCTGTTTCGATGGTAAAGATGACCATTTTCAAAATATGAAGACAAATGTCACATTGGTGCATGCCATGGTACATATACACTATCCATACAGCTTTATTGTGTTTGATATTTTATTCTTTTCGAAAAAGGCAGATTCAATGTTTTTTTCCAATAGTGTCAATGTTAAACTTTCGCCCTGTTTCGATCACATTAACGACCAATTAAGAATTTCTAAAATGCTGTCTGCACATCTAGGCATGCCAATAAACATTTCCATTAAGTTTCATTCACTTGGGTCTCAAAATAAAAGAGTTTAAATTTTGGAATTTTTTTTACGCGTTTAAGCAGTTACCATGGGAACTGCAGCCATCTTAAAAAATGCCATACCTCGATAGCAAAACTTCACATGCTTTGTCAACATTATGGTTTAGTTCCATGACTATTTCTTTTACTATTCCGATATAAGCTGAAGAAAAAAAGTGGAAACAAAATAATAATAAGAAAAATATGACAAAATAAGAAAGATAGAATAATCATATGTCACCCCAACTCCGTTGAGGGTGCCTTGATAAATAAAATTATCAAGCTCCAAAACGACCAAAAAATCACCGTGCTAAAAGGTCCGATTGGACAACAAATAACAATTAGCGCTAAATATATCAAGAAATACGTTTGAGCAAAATTTGAAATGAGTTAACAAGGATAAAGAAATTCTTATCCAATACCGTTTGTTAAAGACAAAATTCCATGGAGGACGTTGAGTTTCGTATTGTGGACTTTTAGAATAAACAAAATGGATAGAGATCTCCGGATAATTGATAGAAAAGCAGCATAATTGAAAACAGAAAATAACATTACCAACTTGACGTCACGGGTGTGCTTCCACAGGTGGTATATTACACAGAATTCGAGTTATCGTTCAATGCTACAGTTGTTATGCTAACTTATATAATGCAAAACTTAAACATAACAAATGCGCATTTTAAAAAGAATATCAGTCACGGGAATTTTTGTATGAAGAAAGAGTTAGTTTAAGTAGATATTGTTAGTTTTAAATGAGAGGCGATGACTTCCAAAGGGATACTTACACTCATAATGTATAGGTCGAAATCAAATTAACAAGGGCATGACAAACAAAGAAAAACAACTAAAAAATTACACATAAAACAAATACATAACACGCAACATAGCAAACTAAAAGCTGAGTAATCCAAACCCTACCAAACCCAGGGTTTATCTGGAAGGATAAGCGAACCCTGCTCGACATATGATACCCATTGTATTGCTCATGCAAGTACAATTCCTTTAAAGTGTTATTTTGTAGGTTACATTCACGTAAACGAAGAACGGGATTGTGATCACGAAAATTGGAACAAATCCGACGTCATCTATGAAACAAATATTCCATAACGGCTAACCAACTTGTGATGGCGTCCGTTTATTTTTTGTAATTAATTTAAACTTCACCATAAAGAAGTTTTGGATAATAAAAAAAAGAGAACAACACTTTCCATGCGTCCAAAGCGGTTTTTATAACTTACCTTCGCCAGAAACACCCAAAGCCAAGTATTTGAAAGCCAAGGATGTATAATAACCAAAACAGTTAGAAAGAGCTAAATTATCAAATAGGAACTAAAAATTATATATTCAAATCCATCTTATGTCAACTTTGCGCGAGCTTCCTTTTCAGCACTCTTTGAATGCAATCATAATAAGTAATGTTGGTATGCAAGTAAGGAATATTATATTAACTTGGCGGTAAATACTCCATATGCATGCGCTGCTAGAATATTTCTACATAGAAACGGAAAGTTCACAATAGAGAAGCGAACATTATCTGTTTGCCTGTAAACAATTTGTTCTAAACCGATCGTTATTGCCAATTTATAATCATACGTCAAGATATGAGGTCAACTAAACCTTATTTATATCATCCTTTTTATCAAGTTTGGTGGGATAGATGCGATCATCATATTCATCAAACTTTGAATAATATAATAAGAGAACATTATATCTTTATAGTTAAACGAGAAGTTAGACAATAATGCTTGTATCATTTCATTCTTTAGAAGAAGCTCGTGTATGAATAATGACTCATATGATGAAAAGATTAATATGCAAGAAGAGGGACGAAAAATACCAGAGGGACAGTCAAACTCATAAATCGAAAATAAACTGACAACGCCATGGCTAAAAATGAAAAGGACAAACAGACAAACAATAGTACACATGACACAACATATAAAACTAAAAAATAAACAACAACGAACCCCACCAAAAACTAAGGGTGATCTCGGGTGCTCCGGAAGAGAAGGCAGATCCTGCTCCACATGTGGCACCCATCGTGTTGCTTATGAGATAACAATAGTCCACTTTTTTTCTTCACTTATATCGGAATAGTAAAAGAAATCATTCAATTCGTAGGTCACATTCACGAAAGGGAAGGGTATTGTAGTTACGACGTAAGGAAAATATCCGATATCATCTATGAAACGGTTATTCCATAACGGTAAACCAACTCGTGATGGCGTCCATAAATTTACGAAGGGATGATTTCAACTTCACCATTTGGAACTCTTGATTTAATAGCTTCATTGTGAGCAAGAACCCTCTATCAAGAAAATCAGGATAGGAAATGCAAGCACGGGAATATCGTATCAATTGGGAAATATATACACCGTATGCAGGTGCTGCTGGAATGTTCCTACTTAGAAATAGAAATTTCACAATTGGAAAGCTGAAATCATCTCTTTTGTCGTAAAGTTTTGTTTTCAAGCGACCCTCTTTGTTAATCTCTAGTTCAATGGGATAGATGCGTTCAACATAGTCACCACATTTTGAATTATTTAGTGAAAGAACATCATCTATATAGCGGAAAGTAGAGTTAAAGTCTGTTGAAAAACACATCCTCCGAACGTAACAAATATGTTTTCAAACAAGAAATCAAGCATCTTGATAACTTCGGTTTCAGAAAATTTTTTTTTGAATCAGAGTGATCCTTTTCAAAGTAGGATTTATCCCTTCCTAAGACAAGATACTTGTATCTTCGTTGGCCATTCTTTTTTATGAAACAAAGCAATACCAACTCTTTCAATTTGTCTTTTAGTTTGGAATGTGGAATACTTGTATAAAGTGTAGAAAAGTCAAATGTTTTAATACTATTACAAGATGAAAGATAGTTAGATTGTATGTACTCTAAAAGATCTTTGGAATTTTTAAGTATCCACATCTGAATCACGCCACCTCTAGAATAGGTAGTTAGTTTCACAATAACTTTGAAGCCCGTCTTTGAAAAATGTTATTCAAGAAATGGCGAATAGTTGGTTCCGATGTAAATGCCGACTGTTTTTACACGTTCTCAAACAAAACAGATATGATGTCAATCAAGAAAGCAAACAACTTGATAATGTCAGTTTAATGCCTGACCTTGATTGCTGTAAAACAAAATGCAAGCTAAAAATTAAAGAAATCACGGGTTACTTAATTGGACGACCATAAGTTTGACCTTGTTTGTAAGGACACTCCTGTAATTTACGTAATTTCTTATTTTTCTAATAACAGCACTTGTTATATGTTAACCTCGTATTGTCACTTCGCCGGAACACAGAATGTTTTCACAGAGATAAAGGAATACATAAATAGTTAAAATCATATTAATCTATGTTTTTATAGGTTAGATATAATTAATTTCCATCATAAGGTCAACAAAAACAAGATGTATAACTACAAAAGAGGAGTGAACGTACCAGAGGGTAAGTCAAACTCAAAGATCGAAAATAAACTGATATTGTCATGGCTAAAAAGGAAAAGGACAAACAGACAAATAATAGATCACCAGACACAACATAGAAAACTGTTTAAAAACTAAGCAAGACGAACTCAACCAAAACAACATTATGATTTGAAATATAAATGGGAATTAAGCTAAAGTAAAATGTATTTTTTAAATTTAGAGTAACAATAAAAAAAAACGCTTGTAGTGAAAAGAAAAATCACAAAAATACTGAACTTCGAGAAATGATGATTGATACGTATAGCAAATGTTTTAGATTACATTTTTATTTATGGCCAACATGTCACAATATCAATAGTCAAATATGAAATACAGGTTGATTTATTTGCGCATAAAACTTCAAAAATTTCTTTTATTGCGTTTTAAACGCCTTTAAATATTATCATTATAAAGAACAATCAAACCCTTAGAATTTGAATTAAATAACTGCATTTTTCATAAGCTTAATTCCCATTAATTATTTGCATAATGAAGGTGCCGGATGACCAAATATGATATTAAAAAAAACTTACTTCAGAGCACAAGTATTGACACGTGTCTCCGTAATAACGTCCATTGCCATGTGTAACTTTAACAACCTTTTATTGTGTTCCAACACCTTTTATTTATGGCATAACCTGTTCAAGCTAATAGAATACTGCTCTGTGCGCTATGATGTTTAAATGTTATTCAAAGAAAACATACGGATTCACAGGAAGATTTAATCAGCTGGGTATTGGCGCAATATTTATGTAATATTGAATAAGAATTCATACTTGAAAATAAAATTAATTATACAAGAGTACGGAATCAGAACAAAACAGTAAATAATAGGTTTATATTAAAAACTATATTGTTCTGATATAATGTTAACTGTTTATCTTTCATTCATTAAATCTTATCTACATTAAAACAACTAAATTATAAAAACTAAATAAAACTCCATTTGACAGTTTCTCGTGACTCAACCATGAAAAATATTCGAACATGAACAATGGAGGCAACAAAAGTATACCTCTGGTCAAAAGTCATAAATCCATTAAACTCAATTTAATCCAATTCAAAAAACAAAACCCAGAAAAACACATCAACTTTAGGAGGAGTCAACGAACATTTTTCGACTTTAGGAATAGTACTGGTGGAGTTATAAATCCCCGAGGGTGTCATCAGCACAGCAGTCAATACTTCTGTGCTGACATGAATTATCATTGATATGGTCATATTTATAAATTAACTGTTAACAAAACTTTTCAATTTTTGAAATACTGAGGCTTTTCTACCTTAGGAATAGATAACCTTAGCTGTATTTGGCAAAAATTTAAAGAATTTTGGTCCTCAATGCTCTTCAACTTCGTACTTTATCTAGAAATAAGACTGTTGGAGTTTTATAGCCTTTGTTACTTTTTTGGATTCGAGTGTCACTAATGAGGCTTTTGTAGACGAAACGCGCATCTGGCGTAAATACAAAATTTAATCCTGCTATCTAAGATAAGTTTATTTACAACCACTGGGTCGATACCACTGCTGGTAGAGTGTTAATTCCCTGAGAGTATCACCAGCCTAGTAGTCATCACTTCTACTATAATGAAATATCATTGATATGGTCATATTTATAAATTAACTGTTTACAAAACTTTTGAACTTATGAAATACTAAGGCTTTTTATGAATTTTGGTCCTCGATGCTCTTCAACTTCGTACTGATGTGTCTTTTGTAGACGTTACGCGCGTCTGGCCTTAATGCAAAATTTAATCCTAGTATCTATGATGAATTTATTTTCCAACGGTAAAACATCCCTAGTATGAAGTATTTTAAAAAAAAATCAAAGTATATAGTTTTGTACTAGAGCTAGGTCATAAACATCCATGTTCTTCAATTTTTGCTGAAACTGCGTAACTTTTTTAAATTGATGAGTTTTTGAATGCCTTTTTTCCAACATAGCGTTAAGTCAAAAATCAACGGTGTTCGCGACTAGAAAATAAACTAAATCTAGATTCCACTTAGAAGTTATTTACAGTACATGGCATGGTTTATATAGATAAAAGATGTGGTATTAATGACAATGCGATAACTATCCATCCCAGTCACAATTTGTAAAAGAAAAACCATTACAGGTCAAAGTACGGTCTTCAACACGTAGAATATACATGTCAACTAGATTTAATTGAATTCAGTAGCTGATGTTCCTTTGAAAGTCCCTTTAGAAGTGACAATCGTCATGTTGTTAAAGCCAGGAAATTCAAATTTGAGTGAAATAGAAATGTGCTATGACTATATCAGGTAGAATATATCCGTTTTCTTCTGTAAAACTTATATTACTTCATCATCAATATCGTTACAATTAGGCAATTAAGTTTCAACTACTATTTTGTAAGTTTCAACTCTTTATCATAATAGAAACCATCATAATTTAACAAAACATTTAAACATATTTTTACCATACTGATATGAACAGCACATGCGATTTTTTTTCAACTGGAAACACCTAAATCAAATCTTTTGTCGTACAGATTGTAGTTTGCAATTTGTTTTCAATTTGTAGGTGTACAAAAATGTATCTATTTTATATGTACACAAGGGTCACAAATCTATGATATTTTGCATGTTTAGGTTTTTTTTACACCTTAACCGAATAAATCAACATCAGCAATACAGACTCAAATAATTAAAATCCGATTAGCATTTCTAAATATAACTAGCTAGCTTTTTTTTGTAAAACTACACATTCTACATGCTATTTACTAATGACTTCTCTATTATGTGTTCATATCGTTGCAATTGTCGTTTAATATCAACAACAATGTGATTTTGTTATTACATAGAAACTGTATGATAAGTTACTTTATTTTTTTTTAGATTGAAAAAAATCAATTCCAAAAAATTGTCAATCAAAACAAATCTACACATAAAGTTGGTAATTGAAAGGTTACAGAATAGCTGTGCTATAAACAAAACATAGCACATTAGTTAAAGGGCTATGAACCTGATGAATTTGATTTTTCTACGCAATTCGAACTGTCGGTAAAATACGAAACTTATTATTGTAAAACAAAGAAGCTCATACTAATAATGACCACTGCCCTTTCCTCGTTCTTGATATCTATATCATTAACGGAAAGCTTAATACTACAATTTTTGATAAAAAAAAAAGATGATTTTGCATTTCCTATCGTCAATTATCTATTATAGATGGTGACGGTCCCTTGTCACCATCTTACGGTGTTTATATATCCCAACTTGTACGATTCGCTCGTGTATGTAACAAT
>CM034349.1:94040152-94060901 GCA_019925275.1 Mytilus edulis | reverse complement strand
TTGCATGAAAAATAGAAAATGGATATAATGAGAATAAGCAGGATTGTGAAAAAAGCTCTTTAAAAAGACACAAAAGACAATTTACTTATAGTTAAATCATAACAGTGAGTACACGTCAAACAGAAACGAAATATGTACGCAAATTGATTTTAATGAGATGAACATGTATACACGCTGCAAATAAATTTCACTGATAGGATAACTATTTCACATTTTCAGATAAAAAAAATCATGTTTGCTCAGAGCACGGTATAAGAACTGTAAAGGTATTTTTCTTTATGTATTCTGTATACAATTCTACAGCTAAATATTAATTAACTTTTTAACTTTGTTAAACAGCTATTTACAAACAACGAAAAAGGTACGCAACAAAAATTCAAGGAATTGCATGATTTTCAAAAGAAATGAGAAAAGGTATATCGATTATCAAAAGTAATAGCTATGAAGACACATAATCAAGATGAATGAGGTTTTTAATTCCTCAGGTAAAAAGTAAAATAAGTGAACAGACAAATTTCATCAAATCTAATAATTGTAATTTTTTAAAAGTCAATTTAGAGTTATTTCCCCTTGACTGTAAATTTGTAAATAATTGTGTAACATCTCAACTTTTGTGAACAGATACCGCCTCTTTTCGTCACAAATTAATACAAAACTTGAATCAATTCTTCTAACATTATAAAATTAATAAGAAAATCAAATAACAGCTAGTTTTAAAGGCATGTGTCAAAATCAAATGGGAACCAATTATGGTCAAATCAAGATGAAATAACCTTTACAATTTCCAAACCAGCTGGTAACATTTAAAACTGCTAACCTAATTTACATTATTTAATACTACTAAAGATAATGAATTTTCAATGTAAGTAATAAAAATAGTGAATCAAACGTGTCATAGATATTGCCCCTTATCCGCATACTGCGTAGAAATATAAGTGTTAAATTTGTAATAACCATCTCGTTCAATTGGCTGTTTTCATTAGTTTAGCACTTACATTTTGTATATGTTATATTATTTTTATTTAATTCTACGAAAAAAACGAACTAATTAAAGGACTAGTAATGATTTGAATACATTTCATATGTTCACCGTAGATGTAAGAAAGTGTAGAAAAAAGATGTTGTGATATTAAGCGGTACAAATCTAAATGTATCAGATGCGAACTTTCAAAATAAAGATTTGATATGTTATGCTTAAGGCATAAACATATGATAACCAAATTCTCCCTTAAAATTTAACATTAAAAAGTTGATAACATAAACGAAAACAAACAATATAACAAAACACAGGCAATGTTACAGAGCTATGCACGAAAGCGATAAATAGCTTAATTGTAAATGTTTTCAAAGTTTTTCGATAACAAATTTCAAATAATGCTATAGCCGCATTTGCATGGAATTTTTATCAAAGTTCTGAGCTAATCTGCCACAGAGCAATCACATAAATGCATTAAACGTTACGAAGTTACTGCAAGTGCTGTGTATTTCAACATTCGATGTCTTTTTTGATTTTGGTGATTAGAATAATTCAAAGGAACAACGAAAATTTAACATACATGTTGAAGAGTTTTATTTTATATTGGTATTGAAAGTATTTTTTCCTCTACATTTGTAATGATATGATATAGTAATTTTAATGTCTGATTTTTCTGAGACTATATATCAGTTGATATGTTTAAATTCGCACAATGATGTCAATTAAACTTTATAAAAGCTGTAATGCTTTGAAATAAATGCAAAGTTTTGATAACGGTTAACATAACAAAAAACGTACGGATGTCAAGTTGGTTTAATATTCAACATTCAACATCCAACATTCAATTTAAAAAAAACAAATTGTAGCATTCATTTTCAACATTCGAATTCAACATTCCACATTCAAATTTTCTTTGTTTACTTTTTTATCTCACTTTGTCTTTCAACATTTCGTTATTAACGTTCAACTTTCGTATCCAACATCCAACATACGTTTTCAACATTCAACATTCGTTTTCACCATTCGGATTTCAACTTTCAACATTCGTTTTCAACATTCAACATTCGTTTTCAACATTCAATTTTCAACATTCAACATTCGTTTAAAAATTCAACATTTGTTTTCAACATTCCTTTTGAACATTCGATTTTCAACTTTCAACATTCGCTTTCAACGTACACTCTAATTTTCTATGGTAAAATGTTGATATGTTGATATATTTTCTTTGTTGTAAATCTTTTTTTACTTCTCCATTCATACTGTGTTTCCATCAATAACATTATTTTCGTTTAAGTGTGTGCATTATTCTATTTAGCGGCATTTTATTTAAGATAATGGTTGTCTTTCTTAAATTGTTTAACACGGTGGGTATGGTTGTCCTGCGAGAGAACGTTCTGTGCTGGTGATTCGGTCCTGACGGGTGCTGGTGATCAATGAAAAAATGTAAACAAAGACGAAAATGATGATTTTTGACGTTTTCACTCATAAAAAATGGAAGAAAACAGTTGAGATTTTTCAATTTTGTTTCTTATGGGTTCATATGTTAACCATTAAAAAATTGACCCTCTAAACTGTTTCAGTAAGCGTAACACAAAAATGCTAATTTTCAGAAAATCTAGAACTGAAAAAATAAAACAAAAATGCTCATAGAGTCCGCTTTCTATACCGCAATCCACACGACAAAACTACTTTGTGAAAAAACATTGCAATTTATTAAAATTTAGCATTTTCTCAATTTATTCATGTCCTGATACTGTGCTGGTGGGTCCTGTCATTGTGCTGGTGGGTCCTGATACGGTGCTGGTGATTTTGCATAAGAAGTTGGTCATATTTGAAATAAATGTTACAAAATCAATAAAATTGGGCAGATAATTGTTGTCAATAGGATCTATGACTCCTATTTTAGCTCTTGTGCATCCATTTGGCTGTTTAATATGTGTTTTCAAATGATCGTAACTTGTATTACATAATTACATAAAAGGGCAACATCTTTCGTCCAATATCAGATAACAATATATAGTATTTAAAATAAGAATAGTTTTATTAAGATATTAAATGCCCCTTACATTGATGCTTCAACAATGATCTAAGCCCATGCCGCATAGACATGTTTGTTAGCGCTCCGCATACCCCTCCCTACTTCCATCCAACCAACCCTCCTCATTTCCTCCTTCATTGTTACAGTGGTGTACCAACACAACAATTTATCACATAATATAATAGCACAAAGACACACATTATTGAACAACGAATGCTCGCAGGTACTGAAAACTAGTTCAAAGCCGCATTTTCAACAAATATAAACCATGTTCTCATATACAAAAATTCCAATCGTGTCGATTAAAAAAGTCTCAAAACTTAAGTTCACATTTTAATGTTTGATGAAGCAGAACTTTAAAAGTGTGCAGTGAATCTTGTGCTCACAATTATAGTTATTGTCATAATTATGTTTACATAAGACTTATAAAGGAATTAAGAAGGTACCAAGAAATATTTTACAGTTCAATTTAATGATCATGAATGGAAGGAATTGGTACGGAAGTTTACATAGGACAAAAAGAAATTGATAGTATTTTTTGGCGAACGACTTAAACGCTTCTTTGCATTATATAGTACAGCTCTTCTATAAAAGCATGCAAAAAAAAAACTTTGATTGACTTGCTTGCTATGTTTGCTTGGATGTTTTGAGGTAGGCGGAGTTTCAATACATACTGGGATTTGATTGGACAAATACAAACTGACAGGAATTGAAGTTAATGTTTATTGTCCAAACAAATTCTAGTATATAGTAAACAGACTACTAACCTGTCGTTTACAAACATCCAAACAATCATAGCAAGCAATTTGATCAATGGTTTGCTTTGTATATATTTATAGAAGAGCTGTAAATTCTAAAAAAAATAATCTTGTTGTCGTAGATGGTTAAATCCTCAACAAAATCTCAATAACTTTGTTGGAACGAATAAAGGTTTTAAATCAAATTTTCGTGGACTTTTTAGCTTCCACCCTGACGAGGCATGTTAGCTGTTTGTATGCTGTTGCACCTGACGCACGGAAACTTTCACATTTCCATCTTCTTTTCTGAAATATTTTTCCCAGCTCATACTTGACAGGATTTTTATCCTAGTAAAAGGTGTAACCAATGAATTGAACACAAGTTAAATATTCCACAATACTATATAATTCATTTTATGTGTCAATTTGTTCGAAAAAAGTCGAAAAGAAGAGAGTTTTTTTTACTGTCATGATTATCTGTCGCTTTCTAGATCTGTGCTTAGCATTTATTTCAGATGACATGGACTCCTCACCCTGGTGACCCTGCTGCCTTTCATAACTTTATCCGTATACATATATTAATAGATAAACAAAAGGCTGTAACTGGTATTTTTGTATTTAAAATGATTCGTTGTAACGAGAATATTTGTGGTGAATGGAATCTGTGAGGGTCAAAATCTTAAATTGCTTATAAATGTTGCTGGACCCAGTTTCGTTATCTGAACTGAATGTTCTGAAATGTGCAAGGTAGATAGACATTGGCCTTTTGATTTTTTTTACTCGGTAAGTTTTGCCCTAATTGCTTGAACTTTTGCAATATTAAAGCCGATTTCAATGAGTGTGTAGACAACGGGAATATCTTTGGTTACCTTGCTAGCTGAACAGAACAGTCATTGTTAGGTTATGTAAACTACCCTACTTTAAGAGTAGACTAGTCCGACAAATGACACATCTTTCTGTCTGTAGGACCAGGCTACTTCGAAAGGAGTAGTATACCTTACCTAACAATGACTTCACGGTTTAGCTAACAAGCAAGCTAACCAAAGATGTTACCTTTGCCTACATACTCAATGGAATCGGCTGTAACTAAAAACTCGAATACATTTTAACAGACAGTGATCATGCTTGTTGATGAATATTGTTTTTCCTAGATTCACTCTTGAAAAATCATTTGGTAACATTTGGTCAAGTAATTTCAGAAAAGATCTTTTTGTAATTGCGGACGCCAAGACAATACATGAACCTCACACGACCCCTCGATACAGGTGAGCTTATATATGATCTTATAGCGATTCGGGTTGATAACCAGTTGACATTAAGCCAGTGTTTTGTGTGTGTAGATTTGTATTGTTTTAAACTGTTATGACCTTTTAGAGTTAAATGTAGGTGTTTAATCTAAGAATTTCTTTTTTAAACTTATATACTTGTTTTATACTCAATTGGTAGTATGAAGCTACGAGATATTTTAATTTTTGAAATTGAAGGCACAATTAACAAAGCAAACGGTAGTTTCAAATACTTTTAAATAGATCTTTAAGGATAATGTACCCTTGTGTTGATCCCATGCTAAACATAACAAAAATCTCTGTACAAAGGTTATCTCGTCTTCATTCTCTGACATATTCTAGTCTGCCCTTTCATAAAATAGAGATTTTGTTTTAGTGTTCTATCGAAATTTCGAAAAAAAAATACCTGATAACCGTTCAGACAAAAAAATTATGTTGAAAAAGGCTTACAGATACAGCAAGTGATTCTTTTAAAATGCAACTTTTAAATCTTACGAGAAACTATTCCAAGCTTAAAACTTTCACTGTAATCTCGCTCTAACTTATCCTCCATCCCCCCCCCCCAAAAAAAATCAAACAAACCCGCAATACTATTGTCATTTTTATAGTCAGCACTAAATTGTTCACAAACAAATGTGTTTTAAGCTGCTAAAGACATATGATTCAAACGCTCAGAAAGTCCTTTGTTCTATATTTTTGCTCTCCATTTTTATGCAAAACCTTTTACATTTTTATTTTATGGGTTATTGTTGAAGGTCGTACGATGACGTATGGTTGTTAACACATACTTCCTTTGGTTTCTTATGGAAATTTGTCCATTGACAACAAACATACCACATCATCTACTTTATATAAGTATTGTATAATTTACAACGTATTTTGGTGATCTTGCAAAATGATCGTAATCCCGAAAATCGTAAACATATTTTCTTATCTTAAAAGGGTGCAAGAAGGGTTCCATTAACAGGCCAATAAATAAGATTACAGTTAATTTAAAAAAAAAAAAAATATAGGGGTATTTTTTCTCTCATAATAACAGTAAACAGATTCACAACAATGTCAATTTCAAGAAAGCAGACAACAGTTAATTAGCCAATAACAGTACAGCATCAATGATCTTGAATATATGCCACTTTTAACTAAAATATAAAGGCACAGAACCAGGACATAGGAGCACAGAACCAGGACCGTTTTTCTTATCACCAGCACAACGTCAGGACAATTCCGTTTAACGAACTTACACGACTTTTGCAATATAATATTGTTGTAATATACTTTGCATGGTACTTATGACGCATCAGAGAAAATTAAGCAACAAAACAGTCGTTTTATTGCCGTTCTGATACAATGTAAACAAACCCACCAGCACAGAATCAGGACCCACCAGCACCTGACAGGACCAAATCACCAGCACAGAACGTTCTCTCGCAGGACAACCATACCCACCGTGAACATCAAATCCCTTATTTTATTTATTTTGTATTGACATTGTGTCATATATCAATTTTTTCGTTCAGTGTAGACCACTTTTGTTAATATTGCTTTTTTTCATGTTGATTGAGTTAAGCTATTTCAATTTATATTAATTTTTATAGTACGTCTTTCTATGTCTATGACACTACTGTTTCAGGTAAGGGTAAACGTTTAACCCCGTTACATTTGTTTGCACCTGTCCTAAGTAAAAACAAACCTGATGTTCAGTGGTTGCCTTTTGTTGATTTGGTTCATATATAGTTATCAAAGGTACTTGGATTTTGATACGCCAGACGCGCGTTTGGTCATAATTGTTTCTCGTTTCTCGTTTTGTTTTTATATATTAGATCGTTGGTTTTCCCGTTTGAATGGTTTTAAACTAGTCATGCTTATTATTACCCTTTACAATTTGCTATTCGGTGTGAGCCAAGGCTCCGTGTTAAAGAACGTACTTTGACCTATAATGGGTTACTTTTACAAATTGTGGCTTTGATGCAGAGTTGTCTCATTGGCACTAACAAACTTTTGTTAATATCTATCTCATTATCACAGATATGAGAACACTTCTTATCAAAGAAATTGAACAAAACATATTCATTTTGTAAACATATCTAATTGATGAAAATAATATTTTCATTTTTAAGACGAGAACGTCTAGTATAGAAATTTACTGCATAGTCTAAAACAATCAATGAAATTATCAGCTAACTTATAATGATCATATACTTGTAATTATGTTAATGATAATGGTAACACTTTAACCAGACTTTAATTTAATGTATTGTAATTATGAAAAAACGAATTCGATGATCCTCAGTTTTATAGAGAAATTTGTAAGATAATTGACCAAGAAATATTTTACAGAAAAAAATCTATTGTCAAATAGTTAGACACCCAAGCAACCTTAACTCTGCGACATTCTTGTTGCTGTTCTAATGCAGTAGCCTGTAATTCATTCCGTTCATGTCTGTTATGTTTGTTTTTCCTTAGTTGTTCGGTTTAAATTAGGTCTTTAATAGACGATTATATGGTATGGGTTTTATTCATTGTTGAAGGCAGTACGGTTACATATACTTGCTCACATCCACTTCAAATGAAAAGATAGTTGTCTCATTTACAATCATATTACGCGTCCTTATTTGTAAATTTTAAAATTATTTTTACTTTCAACATCATTAATTCTTTACTCATATGATTATTTAATTCTTTAACTGCATCGAAGTGTTTATGGGCTAAAAAAAAATGATAACTTTATATCGTATTTGTTGAATATGCAAATATTGATAAAATGTAAAGTACCTGGGATAGTTGCGTTTAAGGTTATGTTCTTTATTTGACAAAAAATAACGTCTTGTACAAATATATGAACTATTTTTTAGATTTTAAAATGAAACATTTTGCTAAATACTTCTTGTTATTATCATCAAAATAATCAGTGCAGGTCTTAAACACATTTTATTTAAAACTGAGTAAAAAAAAACCAGAGAGAAGTATTTTAGATTTTGAAGTAAACGTTAGTCACAAAATTAAGACTTAAACTGGTCGAGAATATGGTAAGTATATTTAAGACTGGTCGAGCACTAGATCATGTCGTACAGTTTGGTCTAGATAAAGGTCGAGTTCATATCAGTACAGTACGGGGTAATATTCAGTAAAACCAGATTTATTAAAAATGAATGTATAAAGAATCAATACACTTAAGTACAAATGCTGCCTATATCCAATTTTTACTGAAACGACATCAATACACACAGAAATAACTATCGGAAGTGAAAACAACAAATAAAAAAAAACACATTCAAATGGCACGCTATAACAAATAGATAAGATATTTAGATATATTTGAACAACCAAAAGTTGTAAAATTTATACAACGTCATCAACAAAAGGGGTCATTAAAGAGTTTTTATTTTGTCATTCGGTGTTTCATACGCATATATCATAACTTTTTGCTATCTGACATTGTTATTATCATGGTATAACATTTCTTCTGTAAATATTGAAGATAATAGAAACAGAATAAAAACAAACAAAATAAAAAAAAAACCCGGACAATGTCATTTACTTTGTAATTGACTTCCGTAAACTATATATACTAAAATGTTATCATATCAGATTGTAATATTGTATTCTTTTCAGTAACCTGTATATGATATTTACCAAGTGGCTTTTTTTCATTCACTTGATCGACCAACTACAGGTGGACAGATGTCTCCGAGAGAGTAACAAGCTTAAAAGTCATTGCTTCGGTATAGACATGTATTTAAACATATATTAAATTCTTTTTTGTCAAGATTATTCTATAAATTTAGGATCCAAATCCATTAGGAAAAGTTTACCTTTAGTTTTGTATTTGTATTTGTATTGTAGATTGTTTTTGCTTACGATTTTTACTGTCTCTGATTTTAATGTAGTTAAGGCTTTGGGATAAACGTGGAGAGTTCAGGTCTAGAGAAAAAAAAACCTATACACAAAAAAGTGATAGGTCGTGTTTTTAAACGATGAATTGATAATACACTTAATAAATTCAATGCGTTCTTATATCTTTTTTTGACTTATCTTCATCATGAATACTCAAACAAAGATATTGAATAGTAGGGGTGTATGAACCTACATAAACATCGGGAGCTAAGTGACATATAGAAAAATAAAGGAATAGATAAGTCGGTATACCCCCCGAGCTCATATTTAAAAATAGGGAGGTCTGGTATGATATCAATAAGACAACTATCTGACACATGGAAGAACGAAACCAGACAATCGTACTGCCTTCAACAAGGCAGAAAAATCCTATCGTATAATAAAAGGCCCTGACATGAAAAATTCAACTAAGAAAACTAATAGAAATATGAATTTGGTACACAATTGTTTACGATATATAACAGACATAAACAACAACAATATTCAACTACCAGCTCTTGACTTGGGACATGCACATATTGAAGCTGGCGGTGATAAACATATTTGATTGTACCATTCCTCCCCTAAAAGAGGACAGTTGTGTAAAAGTTATTCGTCGCGTTAACTTTCCATATGTTACTGAGACATGCAAGACATATGTTCTCTTGTTATTCATAATTTTTTGCATTCTACTTGAGAAAGCAATCAACAATGGTCAAATCAATACCTACAAAATAAAATGAAGTACACTACAATATAGGAATTGAATTGACAACTGTTCTTGCATGTCTCCGTTACATATGGAAAGCTAACGCGACAAATCAAGTTTAAATGGCTTAACAAAGTATGAAGTTGAAAAGCATTGAAGACCCTTAATTCCAAAAATTTAGCCATGGCGTTGTCAGTTTATTTTCGATTTATGAGTTTGACTGTCCCTCTGGTATCTTTTGTCCCTCTTTTAAAAGATTACAATGGCAAAATTATAAATGAACAAACGAAATGTATAAAAACTGGATGTGAACATTCGTCGATATGTCCTTTTCTTATATAACACACACTATAGAATTTAGTTTGCAGTAATGTACGTAAATATGTATTCTGTTGGTAGGCTTCTCTAACTAATAGTGTATTTTCAAATACAGAGAATACCAAGAAGGAAACAAAAAAATCACCTGACAAAGTACACTAACAACGTCACTCCTGAAAAGGCAGAAGTAAACAGGAAGAGTAACAATTCACTACAACAACACAAAACAGATAACACAAAGGATATTAACAATAAATTGGCTTTAATAAGTTTTCAGGAATCAGAAATTACATTAAAAGGGATTATATCAATTTTAAAAGATATTTGGTTAAAATAAAGAATCGATTGTCTTGATTTAATATGTATTTATTAAAGAATGGTTTTTATAGTGCATATTCATAAATCAATGTTTACATTCATTGAATTAAAAAAAAACTAATGGTAAAAATAGTTATCGAAGGTATTCTTTAAATAAATAAAAAAAAAGTCATATTAAAGATTAACTTTGTGTTCTATGTCCTTGTAATTTACTATTCAACAACATAACAGTGTGATTCTGTCTCTTCTCTGTTAAAACCGTTGAATCTGACAGACGAAATATTTTTGTAAAAAGTCTATTTACTTTGTTCCATCCCGTAGACCCGCTTTTTGATTTCTCGTTTGGCAAACTCATGCTGCTAGAGAATTGTCCTTCGTCATTTTTCTGTTTAATCAATGCATCGCTATCGCTCATAGTCAGACAAAACTCCTTTTGTTTTCTTTGAACTCTAAAAATAGTTGATTCTTTAAATTCGTCAAATACGTTATCTTGGAAACCTTTGCTTGAAAACTGTACTTTTTCATATAACACCATCTTCTTATTCTTCTTCTGTTTATAGTTATTACGACATTTTTTAAACGAGTTTTCTTTTCTTGTGAAACTGGTAGAACGTATTCTGAATGTTTCCGGTTTCGCAGCTCTCCTATTCCCCAACTGTTCCAAAAGCATGTCAAAAACGTCTTTGACTGCGTTGTTATCTTTGGCAGAAACCTCTATAAAACACCCACCAAGGTTCTCCCTGTAGGCCCATTCTAATGCAGCAAAGGTTTCAACCTGTCTTTTATTTTCTTCATCTAGTTTATTGCCAACAATAACACAAGGTATACTTAAATTGTTTTCCCGAACAGACTTTATTTCTTTCCACAGTTGCTACTTCAGAAAGGTCTATATAGTCACAAAAGTCTTCAGGTGTTAATATGATATAAATTTTAAACCAATCAATGCTTTTTAAATTGTAGCTATGAATAAACATAAGAATTGATTTTAGTAGAACGTTAGTGTTAATTTATCTTAAGTTACATTTCATCTAAATCTTTAAGAATGAAGCTTTTATAATTTTATCAAAATATATAAGTAATTAGGTCAGCGCATAAAAATAAAGACAAGCATAAAGTATCAATTTTGGTGTCATCAATATCAATCTTTTTGCAAGTATTGTATGCTAGTTTGCTTTGATTTGCCTT
Source organism: Mytilus edulis (assembly GCA_019925275.1). Classification (NCBI taxonomy): domain Eukaryota; kingdom Metazoa; phylum Mollusca; class Bivalvia; order Mytilida; family Mytilidae; genus Mytilus; species Mytilus edulis. The sequence goes on along the minus strand of CM034349.1, from coordinate 94,049,461 downwards.
GTTTATAAAGAAACATTAATATTTTGTTAATTTGTAATCATATGTAAAAGTTGCAGACGTATTTTTGTAAGTCTTTCAATGATCGCAAAATCATAAACCAGTTTTTTTTTTATATACCCCTAATTCGTACTATTTCACTAGAACTGCATACGTTCATTTTTCCATTGAAGGTGACGAAACAATGAATTTGGAAATGTCATAGATGTTGTCTATTGTCAACATACTGTGAACAATTGGTGATTAAATGGAATTAAGTTAAAAAAAAAAAAACACCTCGTATATGCGCATTTGGACAGCAGCAAATCTTTCTTTACCGGGTTTTCCTTGAAGTATCAAAATACTGAGCTAATTGGTTGTCTATACCTTTGAGAACTAATAGACAATCAACAGAGCTATTGAGGTATCTGTATCTGTATTATTTGAATGCGAATTCCGTCTTTACTGATTGTCTCTCTGATCAGCTATAAAGAACTATTAACCACATGAGAGGGATTTCAACTCCTTCAGGCAAAAAAAATAATACCTTAGATGGATTGGAAATTATTTTTATGCCAAGTTTTGGTCATATCACTCTTCAACTGTTATGGTAATTAACACTCATTAACTTTAAATATGTTAATGTGAGCGTTCTTGGTAAGATGGATATAGAAATATACCTTAAACGTATGCAATTTGTAAAGTGTGGGGTTTTTTTAAGGATTAATATATTTCAATCTGTGAGCTTAAGGGAATACATAATTATATGTGTATCATATCTGTCAGTTGTTCTATTTTGATAAAAAAAAAGAGTTTGAAGATTGAAACTATTTCTATAAAGGTGATTTACATATTAAACTGAACAAATTGTAAAGCACCAGATGCGCATTTGGACAACTGCAATATCTTTCTTTACCGTGTTTTCCTTGAAGTATCAAAGTACTGGGCTAATCGTCTGTCGTTACCCTTGAGGAATTATCCACAGCCAGCAAAGTTATCGAGGTATCTGCATTATGCGAACGCGTAGTTCCTTAAACTTTCTGGTTGGTGCCTTAATCGATATTTCAACATCTTTATATCCTGAAAAAGCAAAAAAAAGAGGAAAAAATGTGTCTCTCTTAACAGCAATAAATCAAGTGAAATTTTCACAACAATCTCCTCTCCCATTTGATATTAATCTCCAACAGCTGCAGAAATGTTACAATTGAAGACAACTTGTAAATCACTAAAATAACTCAATAGAAGTAATATAAGTTTATTTACAACCACTAGTTAGATACCACTGTTGGTTTGATGTTTTGTCCTCGGGTGTATCACCTGACCAGCATGCGCAGTCAGCACTTCTGTAGTGACATGATTTATCGTTGAAGTAGTCATAAGTATAAATTATCTGCATAGAAAACTAAGCATTGTTCGAAATACATCGTATTGTTTTACCCGGATAATGGATTATCTCAGTAACATTGTCAACATCTTTCAGAATTTTGTGTCCTTAATGCTCTGTAACTTTGTAATTTATTGGGCTTTTTAAATTCTTTTGGTACGAGAGTTGCTGCTGAGTCTTTTGTAGACGAAACGATTGTTTAACGTACAAATGTTTAATCCTGCTATTATTATTGATTAAATAAAAGGTGCAATTCGAATCAAGATGTGAGATGCGTTTAGGATGATTCGTCAATTACATTAAAACTAAGGCTAAATGTATAACTACAGGAGAGTTAATTTCATTTGTCTGCTATCTAGTCGATACTTATTTGCCTTGAAGACAATTTTAAAAAGGGAAACGTAACTTACGAGTAACTCCATATGATCGTTATTATGATTTTTCACAATTTTTAATTGTTTCGTTGTTCATATTGTTAAACTCCGATAGAAAAAACGGTCAAACAGTTTTGCTATGGATTTCATCGGATATTATATTAATTGTTTACGGTAATCCCCTTCATGAGACAAAATCGATTAAACTATAACAAAGACTCACGTTTTGTTCCATAAGTATCATTTCGAGACCTGTTCTCAATTGTAGAAACTAACATCACTTAATTTCAATCGCAATTCATTAAGCCCATTTCTTTTCTGTTTATGACAGAAAAAACATGTAGAGTTCTATCCTCAATTTTATCAGTATTTTGTTCACTTTTAATAAACAGAGGTTGCTCTTTAGGGATATGTATCTGCATTAAATTCTGGTTAAAATATCTTACATTTTTATAGTCTTGTACTTTAACTGAAGTAAGCGGCTCATTTGTTACTATAAAAAAATATTCTAATAATAGGAAATATTTAACACAGTGTCTGAAGTTGGCATCCATCTAGATTGTCTTTAGTACCAATTGCGATTACAGGATACATATTTCAGTCGCAGTGTATCTACTCTGTCGTGTGTATCGTATAAACCTTCAATATAATGTGAGTCACCACTAGAAACTTGCATCTAATTTTCTGCTAGTAATGTCTGTCTAGAACATTTATAAGAATCGCATCAATTAATATAGAACACGTATCATTGTCATAGATTAACAATAATATATGCACACATTGAACGTTTTACTATACAGTTCTTGTGAGTAATTTATGTTGATATGCTGTTTGTTGTAAGGAGACGGGTTTGTATCAAATATAAAAACATGTATAGGATATGAGAGCCAAATAGAGTTTTACATTTTGGTATTATGAAATGTCGTAATCTTGTATAATCCCGTTTCTCTCCTATAATGATGTTTGATCTACATTGCCTATACGGTCGCGAATAAAACAAAACTGATTAAAATCTTTCTGTGACATGATGTCTTTTAACGACATTTAAACGTCAAAATGCACATACTAAGTTATTTGTTCTACCCAGTTCGTTCAACTGACAGTCTTATTAATTGTGCCATAAATAAAGTTTTTGTAAAACAACAAAAGGTTGTTAAAGTAACACTTATTTCATAACACAGCGACACGCGTAGATTCGACACTAGTGTTGAGTCATAGACTGATAATTTCCAAAGTTATCATCAGCTCATGATCAGTGGTCAGTACGTCGGTAATGGGATGATTTATTGCATATCTTGATAAAATTGTGGTTAATGAATTAAATCATAACTAAAAGAACAGGGAAAGGATTTTTTTTTATTGATTGGCCTCTTTTGATCATATAACTCCTCGTGTATGAGGATACAACCAGAAAAGCGCTAGGAGGCACCAAATTTATAAAATATTCAATTTCCTTCTTTATCCATATGGACATCATTTCATGTGCTTTATTTTCAATTTTTAATATTGTTATTATGAACCTGATTGCAATATGAAACTGTGGTCGAAGATTACACGCTTTCTTAAACCAGACATAATCAACAGCATCATCATCTCTCTTCTGAAATTATAAATAACGTACAGATGGGTCCAGTCCTAACCTAGAACAGCAAGTTAACCTAATAACCAGTCATTTGGACTGGTTAAAGTTAACCTGTGACAGGACAATTTATAGAATAGCGTAAGCTCAGGTCCTTGCAAAGAAACACATTCCAGTTAATCAGATTGTAATCACATCACGTGTGTCAGTACTGTTCATTTAGGAAATCAAGTCATCAGATATTTGTTTTATTTGTTAACATGTTGAAAAAGGTAATGCTTCTATATTGTCCTAATACTTTATTGACTATTTCATCATACACTTCCAAAAAACCTAGCAAAATATGATTTTTGAACAACTAATGAATTTCTAATCAGCGACCCGTTTCCTAAGACTTTGAATATGATCCATGTTAAGATAAGAAGACGATACAAAACATTTTGTTACCCTTCATTATCTTATCATTTTTTATAGCTGCATTTTGTACATATTCAACTTCACATGTGTCGGTTTTTAGGCTGTTAATTTTTGCCAAATTTGGTTTCTAGCCAATAATGATATATAATTCTTAATTCTTTATAGCACATATCCAGGGCGCGAATTAGAAATTGATTAAATCTTCCTGTGAGTCGGTTTCCTTTTTCAAATTGGCATTTAATCATTGATAAACCAACATATAGCTATCCACAGAACAAATTACCGCAATTTTGAACTTTTTAACAAGTTACGTAAAATAAACAATGTATTTCTAAACAACGAAAAGATATTAAATAACACTGGGTCATTCACACTTTAATGTCATTTCGAAAATCTTATAACGATATAAACTTCTGTGCACACGTGTATTATTACTTACTGTATAATATTCATTATCTAAATAAAACTGATGTGTTTATTGACTTTTAAACTCAGTTTCATTAATTGTTTAAAAGTTCAATCGTAATATAATGGAAGTATATATATTTTATAATTAAATGATTCTTGTTGGAACTAAAAATATCCGTTCGTTGTAGGTAAGCTTTGATAACGGGTTCATGGTGAGGTTCTATTTACTCAAAGCCAAGTCCATGTCTTTAATATGTGCTGCTAACTGATTTTGACAGATATGTTTTTTATGAATTTAATAAGACAAAACGAATCACGAGTTCTGCTTTAAAGTTTTTTGTAGACTTAAGAGACTTTCAAAATGTTACTTCGTGGTTTAAGCATTCGGCTCATACTCATCCGTTCCAAATGCCTTTTAAGAATTTTTGGCACGATCATAATAGAATTGTCTGTCGTTTACGTGCTCATATTATTTGTCTGTAGTCTTTTATTTAAACGTTATGTTTTGTTCCGACATGTGTCAATGATGTATGTGTAGATTAAAATATTTGATATCATTTTTAAGTACGTAGGTAGTAGAAAGTCGACGGCTATAAAGTTTGTAATGATTTAAATAAAAGGGTTGGAGTAAAGGTAATATTTTGATAGTCATCAATATGAAATTAAAAGAACGTTTGCTGATATCTAAAATGTATATAGTAAGGATGTGATATCACATACACAATAATCAAAATATAATCAAACATTGTTTGACTATTCATAATTTATAATATAATTATATAATTGGCAATGTAGAACCATAAGCATGCTGTTTAGTAATTATGATTACTTTAACCATTTCACAGTTTACAAATATTTTGATATGAGCGTCACTGATGAGTCTAATGTAGTCGAAACGCGCGTCTGGCATATTAAATTATAATCCTGGTATCTTTGATAACTATTTGAAATGTGTTTGTTTTTGGCTGTAATCCAGGAATATCTTAGTTGCCCAACATTGGAGATGTTTGTATATATAAGGGGGCCCACATCAATACTAATTTATAAAACCAAACAGATCAACTCTAAATCAGTATTAATGTGGACCGCTATATATATTCAAACGTTTCCCATATACTTCTTAAAACAAGACATGAGTTAAGTAATGTGAAAATCAAATGATTGTTAATTATATGGTATAATGTAAGCCAATATGAAATAACCTTAAACACACCAGCTTGTCATATGCACAGCTGCTTACCTAATTTATATTATTTCACTGGAACTGCATATTTTTCCATTTAAGGTGAAGAAAAAAATTAATTTTGAAATGTTATAGATGTTGTCCTTTTTTAACAATTGGTGTTAAACTGGAATTTGGAAAAAAAAAACATATATGCAATCGTAAAGTACAGATATATTCATATTAAACTGAACAAATTATAATGCTCCAGATGTGCGTTTGGAATACAGCAATATTTTTCTTTCCCGTGTTTTGCTGGCAGTATCAAGTACTGAGCTATCGGCTGTCGATACCCTTGAGGATTTATAGACAACCAGCAGAGCTATTGAGGTACATGTATCTGTGTCTGTATAAATTAAATGCTTAGTTTCTTTATTATTCTGGGTAATATACACTAATCGATATTTCAAAATCTATTAACATAAACCCCGAAAAAGCAACAATTGGGAAAACTGTGTCTCTCTTGTTGTCGATATTTCTTTACTGTCATAAATCAAGTGAAAATTTCACAACAAACCCCTCTTTGTTTTGATACTCAACCCCAATAACTGCAAAAATGTTGCTATTATAGACAACTTTTGCATTACAAAAAACAATATATAAAGTAATATGAGTTTATTTACATCCACTGATAAGTTGCCACTGTTCGTTGGATGTTCGGTCTCCGGATGTATCACAAGACCATCAGTCAGCACTTCTTTGGTGACATGGATTATCGTTGAAATGGTCATAGATATAAAAAGAAAAAAAGAAGCTAGATAGAAAACTAAGTATTTGTCGAAAAACATCGTATTTTTTACCCCAGGAATGAATTATATCAGCTATATAGACAAAGTCTTTTGGACTTTGTATCCTTAATTCTCTATAACTTAGTACTTTATTCGTTTTTTAAGAATTAGGTACGAGAGTTACACAGGACGCTATTTCAGCGACACGTGTGGATTTGACACTAGTGCTGAGTCATAGACTGATCATTTTCAAAGGTATCATCAGATCATGATCAGTGGTCAGTACGTCGGTAATGGGATGATTTATTGCATATCTTGATAAAATTGTGGTTAATGAGTTACTAAAAGAACGACAGGGGAAGTATTATTACGTTGGAGTTGTCTTCTATTGTTTAATCTCATTTGATCATATCACTCCTCGTGTATACGGATACAACCACAAAGCGTTTGGGATGTACCAAAATTATAAAGATTCCATTTCTTTTTTTATGCACATGGTAATCAGATCATTTGCTTTATTTTAATTTTTTAATATTGTTATAATGAACCTGATCTTAATATAAAACTGTGATCGAAGATAACAAAACGAAATCATTATCTCTTTTCTGAAGTTATAGAATAACGCAATCTCAATTCCTTGCAAAGAAACATAGTCCAGATAATCAGATTGTAAACACATAACGTCTGTCAGTACTCTTCATTTAGAAACTCAAGTGATCAGACAGGAAATCAAGTTATCAAACATTTGCTTAATGTTGCTTAATTTTGCTGTCATGTTGAAACATGGTGTGATTCTATACTATGATAATAATCGATTGACTATTTTATCATGCACTTACAAAAAGCCTAGCAAAATTTGATTTTTGAACAGTTTATGAATTTCTAATCTTGAAGAAAGCACCCTGTTTTCTTAAGACTGTAAATTGCGAGATTTGAATATGATCTATTCATAATTACAATCCTGGTGCCTTTGATAACTATTTAGATAAGAAGACAAACATAAATACTTGGCAACCCTTTTAAAAGTATCTTATCAATTTTGTTTTATATCTCCATTGTGTACTGTTTTCAACTGCAAATGTTACGTTTCTTAGGCTGCTATATTACATATCCAGGGCGGTATTTTCAAACGAAATAATTTATCCTGTGAGTCAGTTGCCTTTCTTAAATTGACATTTAAGCTTCCATAAACCATCAGACAGCCATCCACAGAACAATGAACTTTTACTTTGCACTTTATAAAAAGTGCGTAAAATAAACAAACGTGTTTGCGAACAACAAAAAAAGATGTTTAATAACAGTGGGTCATTCGCACAATCCGACGTTTTTAAGGAGTTATTATTTTGGTATGACCTATCAGGCACACGTGAATCAATTCTATCATTTTTGTATATCTACGTTCTACTATTAATCTTTAAATATCACAAAAAATAGATGATTTCAATTACTTTACAGATCAGTTCTTTTGTTTGCAATGTCTTCATTTTGAGAATTATAATTCGTGGAGTAAAAATGTAAGGAGGTTTATAAAAATGTTAAATAACAGTGTTTTTGTGCTTCTTTTTTTGTGCTTCTTTCTTGTGTGAAAGTCAAGTCCGTCGTTCAATGTGTTATACCGACAGACTGTAACAGATACACTTTGATGAAGGCAACCATATAACATGCATATTTCCGAATGCTTTATACGCGATCGGATAAGCTTATGAATATACTTTCGTAGTTTTAATATCATGCTCAGACGTATCCGTTTCAAATGTCTTGTAAGCCATTTAAGCTCGATCAATCATGTAAGCATTATTAGTCTTTTCATGTGATCATTTTATTTTCCTGCAGTCATTTAAGCGTTACTTCGTGTCTCTACAAGACTTTTTTTGTCAAGTCACATTACATAACTGTTTGATAACTGAATTAGGTATTAAGAATTTACTTAGAAACTCAACATATACCCCCACGATACTTACGAAATAGGTAATCCTGGATAATCATAGGTCTATTCTATGTTCCTTTGGACTTTCAACCAAAGATGAAATACTGGATTTTCCTTCACTGTATTAGTTACTTAATCTACATAAGTTTCCTCACAAACTACAGTGTATTGATGGGTCTTCTAAGTGCCCCACGAATCTTCTTTCTACACTATAAACATCAATTATATTGTGAAACTGCATATTCTCTAGGTGGAGTGAATCAGATGTGGATACTAGATAATTCCAAAGAAATTTAGAGTACGCTCAATCTATATATATATAAAAGACGAGAAACTCTTAGGAACTATATCAACAATCGAAAACTACTGAATATCAGGTTCTTGACTTATGATAGGTGCAAACAAATGCAGCGGATTTAAATCCCACTTTGTAAATAAATTCACTCTGATTCCAACAAAAACTTCACCAAAACTGATCGATACTACCAAGATGCTTGATTTCTTAATTGATAAAATATTTGTTAAGTTTGGAGGATATGTTTTCTACAAAACATCGGCAATCCCATTTGAACAAACAGTTTACCTCTTATATTCGACTTCACAAAGGAACTTCTAATTTAGAAAAAAGAAGAAGTAATCAGTAGCCAATAACTTTATTCTTCCGCTATATAGATGATGTTATCTGAATAAATAATTCGAAATTTAGTGACTTTGTCGAACGCATATATAGATATATATATACATATGGAGATATAAACAATCGAAGTTTACATAAAGGATACAAAACATGCAGTTAAGTCTGTATCATATCTTGGCTTTAATCTTGAAATTTGAAAAACTTTACGACACAAGCGATTTTTCAGATTCCCAATTGTGAAATTTTTATTCATTTGTATCAACATTTCAGCAGCGTCTGTTTACGGAGTATATATCTCCCAGTAGATTAGATATTCCAGGACGTGTATGTTCCATTATGAATTCCTTGTTAGAGGGTTTCTTTGCTTGTCATAGGAGAGATTTGAAACCAAGAGCTCCGATTGTTGAAGTTGAACTCATCCCTTTGTTACTAATATGACGCCATTACGATTTGGTTGAACGTTACGGAACATCCATTTTACTGATGATATCAGATATGTTTCTAATGTCGTAACTACAATCCCGTACCCTTTTCTTGCATGAGACCCACAAAATTGATTTTTTTTCTGTATTTTTACTAGCATGACCATCACGATGGTTGCCACATGTGGAGCAAGATCTGCTTAACTTTCTGGAGCACCTGGTTTAAAGTTCAGTT
>CM034349.1:93877125-94033019 GCA_019925275.1 Mytilus edulis | reverse complement strand
TACCGATGTTCATTACCGATTTGTTATTACGAGTAAATAGCAATATGTCGACTTGAAAAGATAAATTTCACACATTTCTAAATGAACTGGCAAGGAACATATTTTATTTATGTTGTTTTGTGAATATGGTGTACTGTTGGTCCACAACCATGACGCGCAAATGCGAAAAAGTTATGTTACCGTGTGGAGGTAAATGACACCATAAGTCTACATGCAAGAATGTAATAAGCTTTGAAAGTTAACTTTTGCATAAATATTTAATTTTAACGTAGCCTTAAAATTGATACATTGTCATGTAACCATCATTGTTTTTTTAGATAAAGTTTATTGTATCATTGAAACGTTTGTAATGCATATTTGAAAAAATACCTATATGGTCAAAATACTCATATGGTCCGGCCCGTTAATAACCATACACGTATATACACATATGGTCCGACTATACGCGTACGGTCAGACCATTCGCATATGGTCGGACCATATGAGTATACGCATATGGTCTAAATACTCGTATGGTCTGGAACAGATATATTCAAAATTGTAACCAGAGTTTAGAATATTTGACTGACGTAAAATAATTCTATACAGGTGTTTCCTAAATCGATAGCCCTTGTGCTAATTATTCAAGTTCAAGAGGTAGTACTAGTATCTTTCAAATAGATGTTTACATGTGAAAAAAATCATTATTTTTGTATATCCAAGAAGAAAACACTGCATTGGTGTTGCATGAAATGACTATATATATTGGTGTCAACTACATTTTTACCGACTATAATGACAATGAAGCGTAATTAACTATGTCTAAGTCAATTTGGTGATGTTTAGGGTTTAGAAAGAGTCAATCACCAATCCGATATTGTGTGATGGCTTATCATTTGATATAATTTATTATCAATATCTATAAAAGAAACACGTCTGGGTCGCATGTGGATCAAAATCTGCTTACCCATTCTGGAGCACCTGAGGTTACCCAAGTTTGCTCAGTCTTTAGTTTTCATGTTGGGTTCTGATTAATGTTGTTAGTCTTTTCGACGTTTTTTCGCTTTTGGCAGTCATAGCTAGTGTCCTTTTTAGTGTCTTCGGATCCTGTTGTGTTTTTGTAATCTAAGAATTATTTTATTCGAAATCATATATATGAATTAACCTCATATGTGTTCATCTTGGTCTATTTCTGAAATTTATTCTTACATACTCTTGATTTTTCAACCCTATATGCTAACATTCATTTTGCCTATGTAAATTTTAAAATTGTTTGCATGCACATTGAACGACAAATTTATGTGACGTATAAAATTTTCTAGCGTCGGACACGCGGATTAATGAATGTGTTTGTAGATAGATGTTTTTTGTGTTCTGTTAAATTGTTCCTTTTAAAATTGTTATACGATGATGGCTGATGTACCCATATTTTGACTGCTTTATTAATTGTATCTGTTTAGTAAACGCATCAATGTAAATATAACGGAATTTGATGAAACTGTCATCAAAATGAGAGGGTTAGCGCTATAAAACCAAGTTTAATCCACCATTTTCTACATTTGAAAATGCCTGAACCAAGTCAGGAATATGACAGTTCTTGTCTATTCGTTTTTGACGCGTTTTGTTATTTGATTTTGCCATGTGATTATGGACTTTCCGAATTGATTTTCCTCTAAGTTCAGTATTTTTGTGATATTACTTTTTAAGTTAAAACGAAATAAAAGCAAATGAGGAAAAAACCTAAATATTGAATAAGAAGTTAGGACAATGGATAGTTGGGTGAAGAATGTGTGGTGCATGAACTTCGTATTGAAAACAAGAACACCTTAAAATAAAGGAAAATAGTCAGATATAAAAAGATGGTTAAATCTATTTATGATATCCGTGACACAGAAACAAAAAACAAAAAATAACAAAGATACAGAACTGCAGGGGATATTCAAAATGAAAAGACCCTTATCACATGACAGAATCAATAGTTATCAAATGTGCCAGACTGGTAATTTAATACTACGCCAGACGCGCGTTTCGTTAAATCCAAACAAGTACAATTTGAAGTGCATAGAGGATCCAAATTTCCAAAAAGCTGTGCCAAATACGGCTAAGGCAATAAAAAAGTCCTTAGTATTTCGAAAAAAATCAAAATTTTAAACTAATGGAAAACAACTGCCAAATTCCTGACTTGGTACAAGCATTTCCTTATGTGAGAAATTTGGATAAAACCTGATGTAAAAGCTACTTGTAGATAAATCTTCTCACTTGTATGACAGTCGCAATAGGAGACCCTAATGATAAACACTCTTTGAATGTAATGTGAATGTTTACTTTACGCAATTGGCTTACGAATACATTTCCAATTTCTTAATTATCATTGAATGATGTTACAAATCTCCAAGACAGAATCTGCCTCTATCGATAAATCAGTAAATCCCAGTAATTGAAACTATTAAAAAGTTTTTTTTTATAGATAATATTCACGAACTTATCCAAATAAATATCAAACAAAATTGCTAGTTCTTGTCCCCTCAATGTTTCTGTTACTTTTTGTTAGGTTTTTTTTTTTAACTGTAACTCATATTTTGGCTCATTATGAATTCCTTCATAGAGCATTGCTATTTAGGAAGCTGTTAAACCAAGGTTTCCAGTAAGTAGCTTTCAATCGTCCCTTCAAACGTTTTATAGACGTCATCAGATCTTGTCGTAGCGTGCATAGATTTGTGATCTTAGCTTTAGAGAATTTCAGGCATCAGCAGGTTAAAATGTGACACAAATCGTTTTTCTGGACACCAGAGACTGGGCAAGTTTACTTTCAAAATGTTTAAAAGTTTGAAGCAACAGGTGCCAGATAAGTTACCACAAGGATAACTGGATTGTGGCTGCCAAGCGTTCATAGCGACGCTGCTTTTTTTGTCGACAACCTTCTCGCATTTTTTGTTTAAGTCTTGTATCTTCTGCACAATATAATCAGAAGGAAAACAATATTCGCTAATGACTACACGACATTCTTTGTAACAAATTGTTGATGGTGTGTTACTCTAAATTTTTCAACTTTGTACTTGTTTGGCTTTATAAATATTTTAATATGAGCGTCACTGATGAGTCTTATGTAGACGAAACGTGCGTCTGGCGTACTAAATTATTATCCTGGTACCTTTGATAACTATTATTGGTCCATTCTTTAAATTATATATATCCTATCGGTCTATGTTATTGTTTAGACCTCTTGTTACATTATAATCATATCTTTATCTCGTAATTTCTCCATCTCAAGAACTATGAATTTTGTTTTTGAATCTCAAAATTTGCAGAGATATAGTCTGTGTATAGTTAAACAATCACATTTCTGCTGGCTTTTTGTCAAAGAGTATATAAGTATGTGTATGTTATATAAGTATGTCTCTTGAATAAAAAGCGACCATTATTATTTTTACAAACTGTTAAAGGGCAAGCTGATAGTTCTTTGGCATATTTACCTATGTACGTATTCATTAAATATTGGTTCTTTAAGAAAGCAATATATATTCAGCACCTGCGGATAAAAAGTTCACGGCTCACAGGAAGGTTGATCGATTGGTACTACTGCATTATATGTTACAGTATTCATTCGTACCAATTTTAAACAAATTAAGTCATCTCTCAGGCCTTCAGATTTTTTGGAAAATTTAGTGTTCTCCCCTAAAACCAGTTTGGCCATGAAATAAAAATTTATTTACAATTTTCACAGACTGTATACATGTGTTGAGTATGTTTAAATGAAGATATGTTCCCATAGTTGAGGACTTTATTCATTGTAGGTTGTAAAATACAGGCAAAGTTTAGATATTTATGAAGTGTCCTATATTTTGACTTTAGTGGAACCTTAATCTATAACAATAAATTTGATGAACGAAATGGGGAATGTGTCAATGAGACAACAACTCAATCAAAAAGCAGAAACAGCCAAGGACCGTCAATGGGTTTTAACACAGCAAGAAAATCCCGGAGGCCTGCTTCTGTTGGCCCCTAAACAAAGTATTTACTAGTTCAATTAAAAGTTGATGTCACATTAAATTCCGAATCTCTTAAATGAACCGAAAATTTTAAAAACATACAAGACTAGAAAATGCCAGAAACTTCTGACTTGAGACAAGCGCAAAATTGTAGCGGCGTAAATATTTTGTGTGAGATATCAGCCCTCGCTTTAACTTCTAGCCATACGCACAGTAAAATTCAGCTTAACCGAAGTCCCAGTCCAATTTAAGAATATGTAACAGCATAAACTAAGCAAAATGAAATGATGCATTACAAAGGACTACTAGCAGTTACTGACATGTTAGATCCAGACTTAAATCGATTGGAAGATTATGTCTTCATAAAAAAAAAATCAAACACAATACCCCTTGTTAGAGGTTTACTATCATACCATCATAAAATAAATGAGAAGAACATAACCCGTACCATTCTGTTTTAGAATAAAAAAAAAACGTGCTTATTTCCTTCGCAATGACCCTATATAAGTGAATGTATTTTAATTCCAAAATTTTTCATCTTTAATGTATTTAAAGGTTTGGTCAAATCATAAGGTGAATGACGACATTGTCATGCTTTATATAGAAAATATTCATAAAAGATTAGAGGTGAAATACCTGAACGTATAAGATGTATGTACGATTGTTTTATATTATGAATGATGTCCTTGTACCGATTATACAATTAAGTAAATGTTTGGCTTATTTATGATATCGAAAACCCTGTTATAATAATTATTCAGTAATACAGAGATTTCTTTCGTTAAAATCAAATACGAATACGAAAGTTTTATTTTGATTCGGTTCACATATAACAATACAAACATAAGCTCTTGAGAGCTTCTTACCGAAAATAAATAACATATAAATAACAAACACACTGAAATCACATACGATATATAATTAAACAGCAAATTATTTCAAATGAATAGAAACAGCACATGTATATTGAAATACATGCAATGCATTTCTTAACTTCACATCTAAACAGGCCAGAATTCAAGCATAACTAAAATGTAAGCACAACTAAAATTAAGCACATATAGAATATAACACACATGCAAAAAATAAGTCATAATGCAATCATTTAGAGCAATAAGTTAAGTTTTAAAAGCTTATCATCATGCAGAACAACGGCATTCGGGGACTTTATAAGGCTCTAAAACTGAGAAAAAATAGTTTCTGTCCTGCAATGGTCAGATAGGCAGTTCCTCAGAGTAGCAGCTGCTTTTAAACATTTCTTACCAAACTGTGTAGTTTTTACATGTGGAAAATCTAGTATATTACTATATCTAAAAGAATATTAATAAATGTTTACATTTAACATGTTTAATAAATCATGTAAACAGACAGGTGCTAATTTATTAACTATATTCCCATGATCTCTGTCTTCAAATATGCAGTAAAGGCATAAATATGTTGACAAAGGAGCGTCAACATATGCAAATTGAAGGAAATGAAAATTTATTTAATATCTTATTGTAAATTTTGGTATTAAGCTTCTCGTTAAACATGTTAAAGATATAGATATCAAAATCCAGGAAAGAGCAGTCTTCAATGTTAATATTATTTATTTACAGCCATGCAGTTCAGAAAACTAAATCTCGTTAGAAAAGTGATACTGATGACGTCATTATTGACAAAAATGATTGAGAGCCAATATATCATCCAAATATCTAAAAGTGTTATTAAATTTGAGTATCGTATGCTGTTACGATGAGTCTTAGCTGATTTTAGCCACAAGTTGTAACTAATAACAACTCAGAACAGGTCCGCAATAAGTGTTGCGCAGTTATAGTCTCACATGGAACTTAACGATATACGGAATCTCCAAAGCGAACCATCATGTTACCCTGAAAGATGAAGTGCAGTTATCGTATCAAAGCAAGTCCACATTGGCAATACGTCTTTTGTTTGTTGTTACTAAAAAATTACATGAAAGAGTTTGAACAGATATATTCGCATTCTGACTTTTTAAACGTCTATTTAATTTGATGTGTGATTGGTTTTTTTCTAATGAGGTTATGAGGCAAAGTGGTATATAGAATAGAAAAATCAAAACTTTGAACCCAATATAAGCAAGCAATTTATCAAGTACTTCCAACGAACGTTTTGTAACTCAAAAATTAAAGTTACTAATTCAACTATTTTCAATGGTCTTATTTGAACATTTTTTTATCAGGTTTTTAATGTACCAATTGTTCTTGTAAGTAGAATAGACAGTTAAGTCATGGAAAAACTTGAAGACTAAATAAATCTAATTTGTCAATTTGTACGGTGCAACTTCGGTAGCCAGTTCATAGTGGGAACTTTCTCTACTTGTAAAGAGGTAGCTGTAAGTTTATGTGTGATTGAGATGTCATTTTCCAAAATTGAAGGTTAATTCGTGATTTCCTGAAATCGAGATTATAAGATGACAAATCGTAAGTACCTTGAATGAGTGCAACTGCACTGTAACATATTATGAAATGAGTAACCAATAATAAACTTTAAATTCATAGAGTTTAAATAGATTCAAAATTTTATATCGTGTCAGAATTCTTGTTAAATAAATGAAAAATTATTTCCTAATTTCAAGAAATACGTGTGTGTCTGTTGGAATTGGAAACCTCAAAAGGTATTTGATTTTAGAATAGAAACTATTATATCGTTAATGTACTTCCCTAATGCGGAAATACTGAAACTCATAACCTAGTTTGTTTCACATTAATAGTGTAAACTTTCATAAAAACAGGGAAGTATAAATGATTAAGGTGACTTGGAGATAAATTATTGTGCAGGTAAAAGTTGTTCTTTAGCATATTTATTATTAGTTTTATTTAAAATACATGTTTGTTAATATCAGCAAGCGCTTTTGAAATGTCGCAAGAATAGTATATCCGCACTGCATGGAACAATATGGTAAAAATTATTCATCTCTTTTCTTTTCCTTTTTTTTTTTATATATATATATGATATATTATGATTATCTATATATAACATGTATAAATATATATATGAGCTTGTGTATGCGTATGCGTATGTGTTATATTGGCGTATGTTTGTGTGTTATTGGCGTTTGTGTGTACGTGTGTGCAGCTTATAGTTGATAATTATTTCCTAAATGTCTTGTGAGAAATATTTTGAAATGTTTTCTCACGACAAGGAAAGTCAAAGTAGTATATATGTATACACGATCAGAAAATTACCCGCCTATGCATATTATAGGACCAAACGAACGTATTTCTTGTCATAGGGTCGCATTTCTATGATGTGACGGTTCTGGCAAATTCTGTAATCCAAGTTTAAAGTAATGGTAAAAGCGGTCAGTTTGGATTCTGGTTCTTGTACTTTTGTTATTGTGTAAACAAAACCAGCAGATTGCACATCATCAAGATCTTTTATTTTGCAAGATTGACAGTTTGAACAGGTATAACCAATTTTTGATACAATAATAAAAAAAAATTGTAGTAAATAACTTTGTCTTCATGTGCCATAAAATATAAATATATTATTTTGTCTTATTTTTGAACATACAACATAATATATAGGTTAATTATACTTCGATTAGTCGAATAGCAAAAGATACGAACGCCATACATTTTTTCGGTTTTAACTTGTAACCCGGATTTATTTTCCATCAATCGATTTATGACTTCGAACAACGGTATACTACTGTGGCCTTAATTTGTTATATTTTGAAAGGCTAACGAAAATTTAAAGCACACAGGCAAGCACGATAATTGGTGTAAAACCCAAACATTAGAACAATTTTATTTCATTAATTTTGATGTTATAATTGTGTTTTTAATATTGTTGTCATTATAATGACATTTTATGCGACTGTCATACAAGTGAGAGATTTGGCTAGCTTTAAAACCAGGTTTAATCCGCCATTTTTTACATTATAAAATGCTTGTACGAAGTCTGAAATATGAAAGTTGTTATCCACGTTTGATATGTTTGAACCTTTAATTTTGCCATTTGATTATGGACTTTCCATTTTGAATTTTCCACGGCGTCCGATATTTTTATGATTTTACTTTTTTTAAGTTAAGTGTTTAAAACTTTTTAACTATTTTCATTTTTTTTTTAATTTTCTTGATGATATTATCACTTTTCATCAAGAAAATACAATATAGAAATGTAAAATGGGGTTCTAATAAAAATGTCAACCTGTTAAAACTATTTCACATGCAAAAAAGTAATCTTTATGTAATTTATTATTATTAATATTATTATCGTCATCATTATTATTATATTTATTATTAACGGTTATAAGGTGACATTTTAGTCATCTCAATACGTATTAAAACATGATAGATTATACATAGATAACATTTCAATGGGGGGATATAGTACAGATTGAGAACCCACATGGGCTTGGAGTCAAGATTTTAATATTTTGTCCCACTCCCACTCCATCAAAACTGATTGCTAGTTTTCAATTATACCGTATACTTATAGTTAACGCTACTGTGATTGGATTCCCATGTTCTGTGTGAATTTATCAGCTTTGATGCAATCCTTTGTTTTACTTTCAATTCTTCAGAAAAAATATTAAAAATAATTGATTGAATCAGAAGTGGTAAATTCAACCAAAATAGTGTTAAGCATATGATATAAAAATAGAAAATTGAATGTTCAGTACAAACAATGGGGAAAACAATATCCAAATCCTGTCTCTAAGCGCATGTGGGAAGAACAATTGAGAGTCACTCCTCTTATACAGAAGTCGACAAAATCAATCGTTTTCCATACTACTATTTCTAAAACACTGCCATTTGTTAACATTATTTAAATATACATACAAATACACAAAATGTATTATTTACGTTATATATATATATCGAGAAAGTTGCACACAAAAATAAAAAAAGTATGTTACATTTTGCTGCATACTGATACAACAAAAACAAAAAATTCACGATCAATGTACATATTAAATCTAAAGCCATCCAGTCACCAATTTTCGTAGTGTCCTTCGCGTGATACTATTTCCACCAAAAAAAAACATTTCCACAACTAATTTTTCAAGAAAACTGTACTGATCACACGAACTTTTGATATAAATAAACATACAATGTCTCTGCGTGCATATTTCAAATTTTTATTACTTTGAATAATACGGCAAAACATCAAAAAGTTATGACTTTTCATTATCCGTTGAAAGATTTGTAATGGTTTTTTTTCAATTTTACTGTTGTACATGCTTGTAAGGTCCGTTAATTTAGATTTGCTTAGTAACTTAATTTGAAAAGTGTAAAGTTTGGAGTATATCGATGGATTATTTTTGTATTTTTAGCTCACCTGACTTGAAAGGCCAGGTAAACTTAAGTGAGTAAAGTTTACCTGGCCTTTCAAGGCACTTGGCGTCCGTCGTCCGTCGTCGTTAACTTTTACAAAAATGTTCTTCTCCGAAACTACTTGGTTAAAGTTAAACCAACTATTATTGGGGTCCAACAACCCCGCCTGCCAACCAACATTGCCGCCTTGGCTAAAAATAGAACATATGGGTAAAATGCAGTTTTTGGCCTCTATCGCTGAAACTGAATCTGATACCATGGATACGGGGGTGAAATTGTTCATCGGGTTGTTTGGGTTGCTGTCCCTAAATAAGTAATTTTAATGAAATTTTGCAGTTTTTTTGGTCATTATCTTGAATATTATTACTGATAGAGATTAACCGTAAACAGCAATGATGTTGAGCAAAGTAAGATCTACAAATAAGTCAACGTAACCAAAATTGTCAATTGACCCAAAATGAGTTGTTATCATTAATTATAGTAAATTTTAAACACTTTTTCAAAAAAGATTTTAATCTTTCACTAAAATCTTCTCTCAAACTATTTAGAATAATTAACCAAACTTGCACAATCATCATTAGGGCATTTAGTTTTTTTTTAAAGTGTCTGATGACCCTGCCTGCCGACCGACATGGCTAAAATAGGACTTTAATGGTAAAGTGTATTTTTCGGCTTATAAATACATCTGAAACTTAAGTAAAATTAAAAGGATTGCATATATTTTAAGA
Source organism: Mytilus edulis (assembly GCA_019925275.1). Taxonomy (NCBI): domain Eukaryota; kingdom Metazoa; phylum Mollusca; class Bivalvia; order Mytilida; family Mytilidae; genus Mytilus; species Mytilus edulis. The sequence continues at coordinate 94,023,020 of CM034349.1, read as the reverse complement.
ATCAGTTGTAAACATAAACATAATCAAGAGAGAATAAGTGGTATCCATACATATCAGGTGAGCGACACAGCTAGGCTCCTTGAAACCTCTAGTTTATTAACTTGCCTGTTCTATAGCATGATAAATGTGCGGATTTGTACTTTTCAAAACCTGGCCAAAACTACATTTTTAAATCAAGTATTTTATTTTGAAAAAAAAAAAGTATAACAAACAAATATTTATCACCGGCTTTTTTTTTTTTAATTATAACATACTAAAACGTATATCCAAATTATATAAAGTCTTAATGAAACAATTTACAATGAGCTTTATAATATTATATGATCATATATCATTATTTCGTAGGTATTTCAGTCTAGACGCCATCTAATTAACTATCGAGGTGACGCCGAAAACTGCCGACTGTCATATAACTTGACATTATTTTTCTTAATAATTGAATACGTCTCTTTCGTGCGTAATCCATCGCTAGCTAATGGGTTAAATTGATAGTCATTCAATGAATTCGAATTATTCACTTTTTGCAAGTGAATAATTTATCATCTATGTTTCTAAGCTTTTTTTGACAAAATTGTATGTGCATAAATAATAATTAATTAATAATTATTCAGACAATAAGGTTTCATGCAACTCTCTCGGTCAAACATTGATTTTGATTTTTAGGTCCTTTATAGTATGGTCATTTAGCGTTAACTGTTTTGATCATTTACATCTTCACTGTGCTTAAACGGCTGTGGGTAACTTAAGTTACCCACAGCCCAAGATGGAGCCGCCTTGCGTCGGTTAGATACTTTTCTTCTATAGAATAACAATACCACGAATGCATCAATTAAACAACTGAATTTAAAAGTTGTATTAATCGTTTAGGGAAACGCCTAAACTGGAAAGGTGATTTAATTCTACAAAATAAACGATCACGGCACGATTTTAAAAAACACTAAGGCTGTCCGTAACTTCAAAACAACTTGTCCGTAACTTTTTTCATCATACCAATAGAGATGTCCGTAACTTTCAAAGAATCGACATACGCGGATGTAATGTTTAAACTGATGATAGAGATTGCATCGAATACATATTCACAAAACGAAGTAGATGTCTAGTATGATATAATTCATTGTATCGATGGAAGACAAAATTGGGAAAAATATGAAAAAAATCACGATAAATCCTCAAAACTCGGGTCTCATTTTGTATAACGTCGGGGTACCCGAATCGCCTAGTTCGGAGGGTTGTTTCCGATCATAGCAGATAAACTGTTGAAACATCATTGTTCGTTTTTGTTTTTGAACAAGTAGACTACACATACATGTAGCATGTATACACTTACTGATTTTCTGCTAGCAACGACAAGGGTAGCGTGAATCCGGGATTTTGGAGGGGAACCCAAAAATAAAAGGGGTGTCAATCTGGACACACTGGGACGTTGCGCACGGTGATATTGCGGCACCCTGGCCAAGATTTACAGTAAATGGGAAAACTTAAAAAAAGGACATTTTGTATAAATGAATAAACCTAGTTTTACAGCTAGCTGCATATTTCATTTGTATGCAAGTTGCATTAAATCTCATTAAACTGAATAAAACTAAAAGACACAATAGGTAAAAGTCAGTGACAATAAAAGGAAAAGAGCAGTCAACATAGTGTAACAATTCGACATAGTATATAAAAATATAAATAACTACGTAGGACAGCAGGGTAATTTAATAGTCTAACAACCCCTGATAACATACACAGAGAGAAAAAAAAAATACTAGGAAACATATTCAAAAAATCATAACACTATATCTAACTGGTGGGATGTATAAATACCGAGCCGCGTCAAAGAGTATGCATCAAAATACACATAGAAAGAAACAGAGGTGAAGGTAAACCGCAAACATATAATTAAAATCAAAACATTATGAATGAATGAATGAATTTTATTTCTCATAAACTACAAATTACATAGTTACAGAGAATATATAAACAATTACATTAAATATTGAAGCACATGTGAACAATACAAACATAAACATTAAATTACAAACTAACCAGGAGGAGTGACCCTCACATTTATAATTTTTATAAATCTACAAAGTTTTTCAAGAACAATATAATTATTAGAGCTCATTAATTGTTGATATTTATAAATATTTGGACGAAGAGTACAATAGTATGGTAACAACCTCTTTCTTTCTTGAGTTAGAGCATTACATGACATAACATAATGATATTCATCACCTACGTCTCTTGATTCGCAAAGATGGCACAACCTATCATTTCTTGATATGTTATTCCACCTTCCCGTCTCGATAGGTAATCGGTGACTTCCACATCTAAATTTACACAATAAAAATTGAGTATGGAAAAGCCTTGGTCTGACAAGCGAAAAACGTCGATAAGACGCACATCAGTAAATAAAAGTTCAAACTATAACCAGGATGGAGTACCACAAACCCCACATAAAACGTCTGTGGTGTAAGTATGATGCGTTAATAGAATCACATTTGGTGGTGAATGAGTAGTATAAACGGCCGCGAAGGTTACAAATATGATGTTAATTGTCTTCTAATTGTTGAAGTTATAATTCTTAAAATTTTAAATCAAAAGTTACCCACATCTAAAAATAAAGTTACGGACAGTCTGCTTAGTTTCGATCAAAAAGTTACGGACATCTTATGCATTTTTAAAGTTGACCTTGCGCTTTAGTGAACTCTATATTAACACATTTATGGTAATTGTTAGTCATTTCTTTATTCAATAATCCTATAAATATTTACATTCTGCATGAAAAACGTCGCAAAAGGTACATTTTGTATGAATTAAATATCAACGAGTTTAGAGTCCGCCATCTTGGGCTGTGGGTAACTTAAGTTACCCACAGCCGTTTAAGCACAGTGATCTTTGGGTTTCGAATATTTGACAAGTATCGTCCAGATGAAGGTAATTACAGAAAAGCTATTCGAAAATTAATAAATTATCTCAAATTATAATTTGCTGTGTTCTGTTCTTAAAAAATGTTTTTGGGTTATTAGTGATAGTTTTGATGAATCTTACAGTGAACAATACAGTGAGATTACGACAACTATGTTTACATTTTGCAAAAGAAGAAGTTTAACACAAAACATGTTTTTGGCGTTTAATACCCGTGTAGCAAACGATGAGGCATATACTTTGATATTCTAGGTATAGAAAATGAAAACCGGTGTTCTTGCAATGGTGATGACTTATTAAATCAAATTTTGTCGGTGCTTCCCCTTACTAGACACAGATATAAGTAAGTAAGTAAGTAAAACTTTATTAGGATTCGGCATATAATTGACAAACAATACAAACATAAGCTCTAATGAGCTTTTCACCGAATATAAAAGGCAGTGGCTATTTGACCGGCACCGGCAAAATAGCAAATTTGCTATTTAGCCGGCACTGATTAAAACTGTTCATTGATGTGATTTGTAGAGAATAAAAAAGCTTAATGAAATATTAATAATTTAAAATCATTTTATCACAATATCAAGCATTAAAAATACAGTACAATCAAAAATAAAATATTGAAGATGTTCATAGATAAATAATTTTTAACTTTATAATATTAATTGAAAGCATGTAAACACATTTATATATATATATATATACATTACTAATTATATTTTTTTTCTAAAATATTTATAAAAAAGTTACTGTCCAAATCTGTGTAAATCTATGGTTTAAAAAAACTGATTAAAACTGTTCATTGATGTGATTTGTAGAGAATAAAAAAGCTTAATGAAATATTAATAATTTAAAATCATTTTGTCACAATATCAAGCATTAAAAATACAGTACAATCAAAAATAAAATATTGAAGATGTTCATAAATAAATAATTTATAACTTTATAATATTAATTGAAAGCATGTAAACACATTTATATATATATATATATACATTACTAATTATATTTTTTTTCTAAAATATTTATAAAAAAAGTTACTGTCCAAATCTGTGTAAATCTATGGTTTAAAAAAACTTTAAATATCCTGCCATGCGATAAAAATAGTGTTATGTAAAACTACGTACATCATAAAAAAGACAATATTAAAAGTTGTTTCCTACAAATTTCAAAAGGATACCTGAGCGGTATCTCGTTCTTCTTCTTGCAAAACTAGTTTTCGTGAATTTTCTCTCTTGTGATCTTTTCCTCCATGTACACAGCATAATTTCAATTGCCCATATACTAATTCTTTATTGATGTTTCTGTTTGGTGCTCGACATTTCATGGTTTTGATGGCACATGCGTCCCTTTTCCGCAGCTGAACAAAATGTTCCTTTTCATAATTTTCTATAACCAATGCAAACTCTTTGTAGGAATTGAATTGTGCATTAAGTTTAATTTTTTTAGGTGTTGTATCATCCATTATCTCATATATACTGACCAACTATTTAGGTTGAAGGGTGAAAAGTACTCATCCATATTCAGTTCATTTGGTTTGTAATATTTTTCAAATTACTAAAATTTGCCCTAAGTCCTATATTCAGGTACATGATAGGGTTTTTTTTGGTAAAAGGAGAGTTGTGTATTTTGATTTTTAGAATATATTTAATTTGATAGTTAAAAGTTTAAGTGTTTATATACATTGTATTAGTAACAGTAACTAAAGTTTTTAAAATTTTTTTTTGATAATTAATTATTATTCTTACATTTTAATTCCAGTGAGATATAATTTAATCAGAGCTGGCTAAATAGTAAATTTGCTATTTTGCTTGTGTCAGTCAAATAGCAAATTTGCTATTTTGCCGGTGCCAGTCAAATAGCCACTGCCTTACAATATTACCTTTATGGTAGCCCCCTCCAAACAATATCTCAATAAATTATTTATTTATGAAAATCTTCATTATTTTATTTTTGATTGTACTGTATTTTTAATGCTTGATATCGTTATAAATGATTTTAAATTATTATTAAGCTTTTTTATTCTCTACTAATCACATCAATGAACAGTTTTATTCAGTGCCGGCTATATAGCAAATTTGCTATTTTGCCGGTGCCGGTCAAATAGCAAATTTGCTATTTAGCCGGTGCCGGTCAAATAGCCACTGCCAATATAAAAACATATGCAATCACAAATAAAACAAGGCATGCAGCATGCAATAAATAATAAGAAGCAGCACCAAAAATTAACTCTAAGCAAATAGCATATACATGTATCTTGCAAAATACCAAAACATATATATGAAGCACTAAAAGTTTTAAAAATTTTCTGTTTAAAAATTAATTTTTAAATAATTTATGATTTATAAAGTAAAAATTTCAAATATTTCAAATTTTAAAAGGTAAAAAACAAAATTTCAGTTGCAACGCAGGCTGTTAATGCAACATAAAAAGCATAAATATTGTAACACAAAGTTTAAAAATATAGTATATACCAATACTAGTCCAGCCCTGGTCTCAGTGACTCATTTTTTTTTTTAATTATTTTTTTTTGTTGTCACTGAGTCCAGCTCGCCCTCCATTACCTTCAATGGTGCAAGCTCCCGGGTAGATTACCCGGGGACGATAGAGACAATGCCTGAGCACTCAAGTACGAAAAATGTATCACAAATGGTAAAACTTGATAAAATAAACAAGTTGCATACCTGAATTGCTTGTACACTATATGGAAACTCAAATTAACAGAAGGAAATCCCTTGCAGTCGGAGCTGTGGACATCTTGTTTACATCAGTAACGCTATATTACGGAACGTGACGTTTCTACGCTATAACGTTAGACGAAACGAATTCAATGTATCGATAAAGATTGTCAACGTTTAAACTCGTAACACGATACCGAATGGCATATCTCCCGATTTCTAAACTTTTTGGCACACTTGTATTTTGAATCGACTTACATCAGTATAAGTCATTGTATGCATAAAAACTTGGGTCACCATTTTTGGTCTTGTAATTTTATAGGAAAACGTCAATTTTTGCGACAAATTCACATATTGCTTTTTATCCATCAACAGAATTTAAAAGGTTGGTTAATCCGGATCCAGTTCCAAATATCCACCACTCATCATAATATCATGGCTAAAGCTGTAGCAAGGTCTGCCAGTCGAGCTCTAAGTTTATTGTTAAATGTAAAGCACATTGTGGTTTCTAGCACAGTATCTTTAAAACATTATTTGATACTCTGGTCTGGTCAGTAATAAGCTACGGTGCATCCATTTGGGGCACTCGTTCTTTTTCAGAACAGAGCTATCAGGTTTTTTTTATAGGTGTTGGCAAGTATACGCCAAATGATGAAATTAACGGGGACATGGGCTGGAGACCTCCTAGTGTAAAACAATGGACATGTGTCTTTAGGCATTGGGCAAGATGTAGTGCCATGACCAATGACAGAATAAATTATAAAGTTTTCAAATGGTCACATAAAAATGCTGTAAATAATAAGAAAAACTGGTGTAATAGAGTCATAAAAAAAACTTAAAGATTGTAACTTTGATTTGTATACTAGTATTGATAGTGTGCTGCATAAAGAAAATTGTTCTACAAATAGAAAATGTAATAAATATATTGCAGAATAGCAAACGAAAGTTTTGTCACAGAGTAATAGTAACAAGCTTCGTACTTATAAGCGATATAAATCACAATATTGTACAGAGTTATATTTAAAACAAAATATATCTATTAAATTTAGAAGTGCTTATGCAAAATTTAGATGTGGCGTTGCGCCACTTAAAATAGAAACAGGACGATATGAGAAAAAGCCAATAAATGAGAGATGTTGATTTATGTGTAAAAACGAAATTGAAGATGAGAAACATGTAGTTACTTTATGTCCTTTATATGCAGACCTTCGAAATATATTGTATAATGAAGCAGTAAAACATAACGATCAATTTTATAACTTGTCTATTGACGAAAAATTTATATTTTTACTCAGTAATGAAGGACTATTAAACTGGTTCCCTGAAAATTATTCTAATGTCAACCCATAAATGTATATTTAAACAATAAACCGGTCAATATACCAAGATCGACGCTCGTGACTCTTTTTACTTCCAATATTCTCTAGTGAAAAACAGATACCCGGAATAAATACACGGTGGAATGAAATTAAGCTAACATATGCACACTCTATATAAGTAAAACACTCCGCGCAAAAATTCCAGTTTGAAATTGTGCATGTACGACATGTTAGCCGGAGTCTGTATTCTGCGTGTTATTTTATATCATGTATCATAATGCCAAATCCAGCAACCTGTCATTTCCAAAAAAAACCTGACGATACATTTTTATACGCAGCTTTAGTACAAGCATGTAAGCAGGTATACATTTTAAAAGACTGCCGTCCTAATAGATAAGCCGTATATATGAAACCTATATATATCCAGTGCAAATTGGACTGCCAAACGGTTAAAACAATATGATGGTGCTATTTTATAAGGAATGTGGTGACAATTCATGTATCAGTGTATATACAGTGTAGTGAAATGGTAAACTGGTGTTATCAAATGTACCAATGTTAGCAAGCTATCATGTACATCAGTTGGTCTTTGGTGAAAAATTGTTTCATTGTCAACTATACCACATCTCCTGATTTCATTATGGTTTGATTTTTCTCCAGAAGTTCAATTAGAAGTTTAACGACTTAAACAAATATGTACTAGGAAACTGAAAAATGTCTATGGTTTTGATGTCATTAATTGCATAGCCTTTGCTATCTTATTGTATATCCCATACCTTCATTTATTCACACAAAGAAACACCAACACTAAAAAAAATCCAGAAACCATATCGGTTCTATATCGGATTTCTTCTGTACAGAACAATGAATTTCAGAGACTGTTTTTACTTGGAATTCAGGGTAAGTTATTCGAACAATAACCAATTTTTTTCTCATTCCATGCTAAAAAAACTAATTTTTGTATGATCATGAGTTTCAACGTCTGTTTGTGTTTTGCTTTTTCCTAATTCAATCCGTATTCTTTCAGTCCAATAAATTTCGTTTTTCTATTTTTCTATCGGTGTTTTTGTGATCATATTCAAACGGATGGGATTAACGAAATTGCATTAATAGGGTTACAATTCCCGGATTTTCATACATCAACCTGAGTTTCCATAAATTAAATTCCTACTTCCAAAACAAAATTTCATAGGGATACGGCGTGCATTATAAATGAGAAGTTTTTGCAAGAATATAAATGAGAAGTTATTGCAAGAATAAAAATAAAGTGTTAAAACTCAGTCCGTAATGCATATGTATATGTATATATATATATATAGATAAATCTTGCAGATGCTTAGGTATCAATAGAATATTTAAAAATGATATTTTTGAAGGCCAACAATGAGCAGAATATTCCGGGGAAAACGATAAAGCAATCAATGTCAAATAACCGTTAAGTTTTGCAACAAATCTGTCGGCACTCTGCATCTAGGGAAATTAACAGTTAAAAATGTCACATAGTTACCAAAACAAAAAGAATTTTTATTTTCTAATGATTTCATAATTAAAGAACTTGCTGCATTAACTCGGATGTATGAACGTTTTCTGCGGGTAAAAAAAACATTCACACCTGTAAAGGAATGTTTTCATAGTTGGCCATATCTTCTAAGACTAAAAAATTAGAATCTAATATAACTCGAACGATTATTCCGTTTCTTCGTAAATTTTCAGTCAATGACGGGACAATATGAAATCTCTTCATCAACTAATCAGTACACTTTTATTTTTTAACAATTTTTCAATCCGAATGTTAATGGAGATGGTCTGGCCCTGATACGATTTTGGAAACTGGACTTGGAAAATGATTAATCACCATCCAAAATACTTAAATTGAATACACTAATAACAGACTTTAAGTGAAAAACAATTTCAGACTCATCATTCGCTGCTTAAGAAAAAAAAAAGACTTACCATGCTTACCGCGTTGAAGTATTAACAAGAACTTTAAAATAAATGAGAGAAAATGAAAATCGTCAGTATTAAAGTTGTTCTTCATTTTGTCATAAGTAACAATTAATTCACTTTCAAAAAGGTTGATATATTATATGTTATCGCAAGGAAATGGACAGAGCCGCCTGTTGGCCGTACGGCAACCCCAAATTAAATATTCGGGATTTTCATGGAATCTCGGGATAAAAAAATTGGTAAAAAAAATAAAAGTGTGATGATAAATTAATGAAGAAATTTATTATAATAATTGTCCTGTCATTTACTGAAAGGAACCATGATATGTGGAAAAGTTAAAACTGATTAATTTGGTTTGAACTTTCTGTCACTTGCCGGGAACTGAAGAAAAAAAAATATCAGTAAACTGCATCTGAACAACAGAAGGTACACATATATAAACATGATTTAAAGTGTCATAATTTACCAGCAGTATTCAGTGCCCTAAGGTCGGAGTTTAAATAGTTTGAGGTGCAAAATAGTTGATTTAACGAGTTTAAACGTTAAAAATCTGTATCGATACATTGAATTCGTTTCGTCTAACGTTATAGCGTAGAAACGTCACGTTCCGTAATATAGCGTTACTGATGTAAACAAGATGTCCACAGCTCCGACTGCAAGGGATTTCCTTCTGTTAATTTGAGTTTCCATATAGTGTACAAGCAATTCAGGTATGCAACTTGTTTATTTTATCAAGTTTTACCATTTGTGATACATTTTTCGTACTTGAGCGCTCAGGCATTGTCTCTATTGTCCCCGGGTAATCTACCCGGGAGCTTGCACCATTGAAGGTAATGGAGGGCGAGCTGGACTCAGTGACAACAAAAAAAAATAATTAAAAAAAAAAAATGAGTCACTGAGACCAGGGCTGGACTAATACCAATACACATAATTAACAGCGCCTGGTGATGTTTGATAGCCTGACCGGTTTCGGTCCATAAAGGACCTTCATCAGAGGCAGAATGGTGGATTAATGTTTGCACCCTATTTATATAGATATGGTAACCGGCGGTTGAGTTAACCGGCGGTTGGGTTAACCGGCGGTTGAGTTGACCGGCGGTTGAGTTAACCGGCGGTTGGGTTAACCGGCGGTTGAGTTGACCGGCGGTTGAGTTGACCGGCGGTTGAGTTGACCGGCGGTTGAGTTGACCGGCGGTTGAGTTGACCGGCGGTTGAGTTTACCGGTGGTTGAGTTAACCTGTGAAAAATCCCAGTGGGATTTTCCATGGTTACAATTATCTATATTTAGCTAATGTTCATGTTACAGTAAACTTTTTGACATGTTACGGTAAACATTTTTACACTATATGGTAAACATGTGACCTGATGATATAACCATATTTGGGCTTTAGCATTGGATAAAGGGTGTTTTAATAATTTAAGAAGTACATAGTAATCATTTAGTCTTGATCTTTGGCTTATGATCCACCTAAATATCAAGTCTTGGAATAGTATTTCATGGTAGTTATGTGATCTTAATATTTGGCTTATGATACACCTAAATATCAAGTCTTGAAATAGTACTTCCTAGTAGTCATGCAGTCTTGACCTCAGGCTTATGATACACCTGTATATCAAGTCTTGAAAAAGTAATTCATGGTAGTCATGCAGTCTTGATCTTTGGCTTATGATACACCTAAATATCAAGTCTAATAATAGTATTTCATGGTAGTCATGCAGTCTTGACGTTTTAGCTTGTGATACACCAAAACATCAAGTCAAAACTATTACCCCCCCCCCCCTAACCAAACAAAATTTGGTTTAGGGGGGGGGTTCTTATTGAGAATGCTTCATTTAAGCCTTTAGTACTCCTTTCAAGATCAAAGGTAGATGAATATTAATCCTCAGTGTTAAAAAGTTTTCAACACCTTAAGTTTGTAATGTAGGTATTACATATATACATCAATTTCAGGTAATCGCTAGGCTTACGCTTAGAGCACAAAGTTATCTACAGGCAGAGCAAAAACATTCTGTTCCACTCCAGGACTGTAAAAGACTCTTAAAATGTGAGAAACTGTTAACAGTCCTGAAGTGGTCAGGTAAGCTATTCCATAAAGTAGCAGCAGCAAAACTAAAAGATTTTTTTTTTTCTAACTACATAAAACATGTCTCTGCCCTTACACAGTTACAGCAACAGACACTTGTTTCTTAAAAGTCTATCCATTGGGAGGTCGACTATCCATATACAGGTATAATAGAATCTTTTATATATTATGTATATGGATAGTACATGTAGTTATCAGATAGAAACAAATACCCGTGTTTCCCCTGTCTTCCTGAACTAACAGATGTACATCTAGTACATTTGTGTAGTAGTGGATAAATAAGAGGGTAGTAATGCCCTTTGCTGTCAGTCATAAAACTGTCAATTTTGGAAACCGTTAGCGTCAAATTTGTTTAAAATTTTCATGATTCATCAAAATATCATTAGCCTGATTGCTCACTACAATATAACTTTTTGTTAACAACATTTTCGGAAAAAAACTAATGTGTTTTGTCAAAATCAGTGGATTTTTTTATCATCATGAATTTAATCGTCATGCACCAAAAATTCTTGTTAACTTCATTTGGCAAAAATGTTTATCGTTATTCTGCATGAAGGTACCCCCATTACAAGTTAATTAACCCTCATAGACACATAACACCCACCCCCATACAATATCATCCAATTTAGGTTTTTCCTTGTAAAATTTGATGTCACAATGCAATAAACTTTACATCACAATGTCTTATATGGCACGTTAGTCCATAAAAGAATCCAGATCAGGTGGGGCAATTCATTCAGTTAATTCATACATTGTATCATCAATAATAATTGTGCATTATCTGCCAAGGTTAATTTTGCCAAAAACAATTAAAATAATAAATAAATTAACCAAAATTGTCCTTTTGATAAAATATAAATAATGTTTAGTTAACACTTTTTAAGGGGTCATAGCTTCAAGAAATTTAAAAGCTGTTCCAAAATTATTTTTTTGTCTTAATACACTGTAGTATTACCACAAATATGTATGTTAAATATATAATTTATTGGCCCAATTAAAAAAAAACATCAAAAATTAAGGGCCAATTTACCTTTTTGTGAACCTTTTCCTTTGGTCTAGTTGTAATTTGTCTGCCAAACTTTTTTTCTTTGTAAATCAAGTCCATGACCATTATTTTACAAGGAACTTAAGTCTGAGAGTGAGGATAAATTTTACTATGAAATAAGTCCATAGCTACCACCGTGTATCATCAGTACACCGGATATAGGTACTAACCAAGCGGGCATGATCGATTTTGACCTTACATTGACCTTCTATCAGAAAAAGAGTTGCAATGAATATAGAATTATATCGGATGAGACAAGGGCCAACTTCTTTTACAGGTATTTGCACAAGTATTTGCACATGCTTCTAGTAATCTCTCTTGTTTTGGGAAAATAATGAGACATCTCTAATCATCAACCTACGACCAAATTATTTCTTAAAACAGCAATTATGTTTAGATTGAAGTATACACATTGGTATTATGTGAACAAAACAAAGATTTTTTGTTACTGTGTAAGATCAAAATCGCTCACGCCCGCTTGGTTAGTACTTATATCCGCTGTACGATGATACACGGTGGCTACAGTGAAGTAAAATATGTCTAGCACTTATTATCCTAGGAAAAATTGTACTTGGACTTTTTATTCTAGTAAATTTTAACCGGATTTTTGTGACAAAAATGTCGGTTATTGATTTGGGGATGCTCGGCGGGCGGCGGGTGGGCGGCAATCAAATGTTGTCCGTGCATTAACTCATGAACCGTTCAACCAAATCTTTTAAAATTTTAATATGTTATTACTGACAACTATACGAAGGTCAAGTTCAATAATGGTGATTTTGACTTTTACCGTTCAGGAGTTATGGTTCTTGAAAGATTGAAAAATGGAGTTACAGTCGTGTCCGTGCATTTACGCATGAACTGTTCTACCAAAGCTTCCCAAATTTTAATATGATTGTTACTAATGACAGAATGGAGGTCAAGTTCAATAATGACGAATTTGACTTATACCGTTCAGGAGTTATGGTTCTTGAAAGATTGAAAAATGGAGTTTCCAGTCGTGTCCGTGCATTAACTCATGAACCGTTCAACCAAAGCTTTTAAAATTTTAATATGCTGTTACTGATGACAAAATGGAGGTCAAGTTCAATAATGACGATTTTGACTTTTACCGTTCAGGAGTTATGGTTCTTGAAAGATTAAAAAATGGTGTTTCCCGTAGTGTCCGTGCATTTTCTCATGAACCATTCAACCAAAGCTTTTGAAATTTTAATATGTTGTTACTGATGACAAAATAGAGGTCAAGTTCAATAATGACGATTTTGACTTTTACCGTTCAGGAGTTATGGTTTTTGAAAGATCGTAAAATGGAGTTACAGTCGTGTCCGTGCATTTACGCATGAACTGTTCTACCAAAGCTTCCCAAATTTTAATATGTTGTTACTAATGACAGAATGGAGGTCAAGTTCAATAATGACGAATTTGACTTATACCGTTCAGGAGTTATGGTTCTTGAAAGATTGAAAAATGGAGTTTCCAGTCGTGTCCGTGCATTAACTCATGAACCGTTCAACCAAAGCTTTTAAAATTTTAATTTGCTGTTACTGATGACAAAATGGAGGTCAAGTTCAATAATGACGATTTTGACTTTTACCGTTCAGGAGTTATGGTTCTTGAAAGATTAAAAAATGGTGTTTCCCGTAGTGTCCGTGCATTTTCTCATGAACCATTCAACCAAAGCTTTTGAAATTTTAATATGTTGTTACTGATGACAAAATAGAGGTCAAGTTCAATAATGACGATTTTGACTTTTACCGTTCAGGAGTTATGGTTTTTGAAAGATCGTAAAATGGCGTTTCCATTCACGTTGTTGCATTTACTCATGAACCATTCAATCTAAGCTTTTCAAATTTTAATATGTTGATACTGATGACAAAATGGAGGTTAAATTTGATATTGACGATTTTCACTTTCACCATTCATCAGTAATGGTTCTTGTGATATTGCCAGGACACAAATAAATGTTAATAAATCCGGTTTGCTGTCGTTGTGACAGCCTCTTGTTATTATATTACATGTTATTTGTACATGTATTACATGTATTATAATATTATAATATTATAAAAACTATTTAGAAAAAAGAAAATCTTACTTAAGATTTTAATTTTACACAACATCTGAATTTACCTTTAAAAATAAAGGACATGGATGTTTTTACCTAGGGTGTTGTAATCTGTGACCAGCAAAAGAAATAACTGTAGATATGACATTATAATATTTTCCATAATATAAAATATGGACCACAATAGAATTATGAAAAATTGCCATATGATAAAGTCAGAAATTTTGGGATGTATTTGATTCATGCCTCAAGGAAATTAAAAATTTGTACAGGAAAAAGCTGGAAAAAGATTTGTTAAGAACTATGCAAATCCTTGAAAAAGTTGTTCAAATTTGCACTCGTGTAAAATTGTGAAAATTTGTACATGAAAAAGTTGTTCAAATTTGCACTCGTGTAAAATTGTGAAAATTTGTACATGAAAAAGTTGTTCAAATTTGCACATTAAAAATTCAAGGATTTGTGAAGTGAGAACTAGACAAATCTTTGAAAAAGATGTGAAAATTTGCACATGTAAAATTGAGAAAATTCTCACATCTAAAAAGTGGGAAAAATTTGCACATGCAAAAATTGTGAAAATATGCACATGAAAAAGTTATTAAAATTTCACTTATGATCAGAGGTACATGTACATAATAAAGTTGGAAAAAATAATTGATGATCAAGGACAACAGGTATACATTTTAAGTAACCTTTTAGATAAGGTTTTCTGCTAATCAAACAACATTTGAATTTCTTTATTTGTGTATTTTTACCTGCCTAACTTTTTATGCTTCTACCATAGTAGGGGTTGCATTAAGGTTTACTCTTGTTGTCACAAAAGTGGATACAGTGTATGTTTATCAGATCACTATAAATAAAAATTCTTATTTTCTTGTTAATTCGACCTGTTGATACTGTTTATAATGCTTTTTTGTCATTTTTTATTTATACGGATCTTGTCTGTACACCAGCTTTGATTATTTGTAATATCTTCACTTATTCTTACAACATTTGTATAAACTTCAAGATTATAAAAAAACCGGTTTTTTCTAAAGTGAACATTGATTGGTTAAATATTTCTCAGTCATGTCCTGTTTTTGAATTTGTTTGTTAGCTTTTTGGTCATGAATGTTTGTCTCTAATATTTAATTAACTGTGCATTTGTATTCAGATATCGCAGATCAAATTTATTCGTTCATTGTTTAATCATACGTTTTTTGATTGAGTTAAGTCTGCCAATTGATATTTTATCGTATGTTTTTCTTTGTTGTGATGTTATGCTATTGTTTCAGAAAAAGGGAGAAGGTTTGGATCCATTAAAACGTTTAATCCCGCTGCAAATGTTTGCACCTGTCCTAAGTCAGGAATCTGATGTACAGTAGTTGTCGTTTGTTTATGTAATATATACGTGTTTCTCGTTTCTCGTTTTGTTAATATAGATTAGACCGTTGGTTTTCCCGTTTGAATGGTTTTACACTAGTAATTTTGGGGCCCTTTATAGCTTGTTGTTCGGTGTGAGCTAAGGCTCCGTGTTGAAGGCCGTACTTTAACCTATAATGGTTTACTTTTTAAATTGTTATTTGTATGGAGAGTTGTCTCATTGGCACTCACACCACATCTTCCTATATCTATTGTAAGTCAAAAAGTTGTCCTTACTTTGATACAATTTGAGCTGCATTGTTCTACCATAGATATATTAAAAAGAAGCTTATCTGAACATTACAATTTATATTGAGACTGATGCTTTATACATTATTATATATATATTTGCCTTTTTTGTAATTAAATTCATGAAATTAGCAAACTATTAAAAATTTGTGTATTTAATTTGTCACAGGTATAAACAGAAGATAAATGTTCTAACAGTGTGTCAACGTTTGTATCATATATGGAAAAACTCAACAGGTCAGTTATTCTTTCAAAAAAGAAATTAATGCTAGCTTCTATTTTTTTTTTACACAAAAAAAATACAGGTAAGTAAAATATTCAGAATCATGCAAACTATAAAGAAGAAAAAAAGTTAATTATCTTGTAACCAGTACACCATAATAGAAAAAGAAGAGATTTTTAAAAAGTTTGACAGGTACAATATATGCATATATATGTTCCGGACCATATGCGTATGGTCATGACCATATGGGTATATACTCATATGGTCCGACCGACGTGTATGGTCGGGGTAATTAACACTCTGTTTAGTCTGTTACAGTTTACTTTTAATATTTCTAAACGCTTCATATGGTATGAATGTTCATTAAAAAGACGCTATCATATAGGTAATTTTATTATTATATTATCATAAAAAGATTAGCTAAATAAAAATTAAAAGTTTCACATAGTTAATTTTGCTTACTTGTCAAAACTTTAATAAACACATTTTATACCGATGGTCATTACCGATGGTCATTACCGACGGTCATTACCGATTTGTTATTACGAGGGATGGCAATATGTCGACTTAAAATAATAAATTCCAAAAATTTCTTAATGAACTGTTACACAAGAAGTCACTGGAAAGTAACATAGTTTATTTAAGTTTTCTTGTGAATATGGTGTATTGCAATCATGTTACGATATCTGAGATCTAGAGCTTCTTAAAAACACCTATACATATTGGAATGGCCCAAGACCTCTGTATCACTGTACACAGCTACAAAAAGGCTAGCTTTTCAAACGCAAACAAAAGGTGTAAATGAAAAGTATCGTGCACAACCAAGACTTGTAAATGCAAAAAAGCTATGATACCATGTGGAAGTAAATGCCATCCCAAGCCTACTTGCAAGAATGTAATTAGTGATTACAACTAACTATGGCATCAATATTTAATTTTTACGTAATATTTGAATTATAAAAATAATGCATTGTCATGAAACCATCATTTTTTTAAGATAAAGTTATTGTATTATTGAAACTTTTATAATGTAATTTAAAAAAAAAAACCTATATGGTCCAAATACCCATAAAACATAAATGTCACCAGACGTTTGACAGAGAAAATGTCTGACACCTCAGAACAAAAGTGATTGTTGTTTAAGTTATGTCAAGTGTCACAAAATCTTGAATAAAAAATAATAAACAAATGCAAATAGCAATGTCTGCAAAAATGTCAAAAAATCTTTAATAAAAAGAAGTAAACAAACTCAAATAGCAAGGTCTGCAGAAATGTCAAAAAAAATCTTGAATAAAAAGAATTAAACAAACCAAAATAGCAATGTCTGCAAAAATGTAAAAAAAAAAAATCTTGAGTCACAGAAGTAAACATCCCCAAATAACAAGGGCTGCAAATTAAAAAAAAAATCATAAAGCATGTACTTATTGAATGAAACTTTCTCAATGAACCTATGTTTCCAAGTTGAATGAAATTTTCTCAATGAACCTATGTTTCCAAATTTAATTTGCATTGTTTATATATTCCCTATACCTGAACAAATATTATTATTAGAAAATGTTTTGAATCTATCAGACATGTTGAGTTGATTATCAACATTGTTTTTGAATAATTGTAGGATCAATATGTATACCCATAGTAGACTTTGATGTAATATTATGAGCTATCGCCTGTCACAGAACTATGCCTGGGACACAACACTTCCTCTGGGCCAAGGGGCTACCAGCAAAGTATTTAAAGGATTCAGCAGGGTAGGAATTACTTTCAAGTTAACATTTACTGTTTAAGTGATCACCACTTAAAAAAAAGAAGTTTATTTTTGTAATTATTGTAGATATTTTTCTCATCACATGATTTTACAGAAAATAGTTTATTTTTGTCTATTGTATTTTATATTGTGTATGTTAACCCCTTCTGACCAGATGGCTGCAAATTTATACTCAGCAGTTAGTCAGTGATGAGTTGTAAAGTGATAGCACTTTTCAGATGTGTCAGACACTTACTTCTTGTTTTCAGTGGAAGTATGCATAGCATACATGACAACATGTGAATTCTTGGTGATAATTCCAAATGTGATATAAATGGAATATGGGTTTTTTCTTGTTTTTGTAGATGTAGCTAGACAGAAACATCACAGTTGTTTTCTCTACTACTAATGCAGATTCTATTTGTTACAATGTATTATTTTTGAAGAGGGAATGCAGTTTTTAAACAACACCAGGAAGGCAATTTAAACAAGATATATAAACAAGAAGATATGGTATGATTGCCAATGAGACAACTATTCACAAGACCCCAAATGATCCAGAAATTAATTACTAAAGATTGCCATACATCCTTCAAAAATGAGCAAAGCCCATACCTCTCAATCGGCTGTAAAAGGCCATGAAAATGTAAATGTAATTTAATTTAAAAGAGAAAACTAACAGCCTTAATAATGTACAAAAAAATGAACCAAAACAAATAAAGTCTGTCAACTTATGATCTTAAACAACAAAGAATCATCATGATGGCAGCTTGTTCCATATTTTATTCATTATTGATCATGGTATATAAATTTTAGTTAATTTTGTGGATACAGGTGAACCACGAAGTTAAATGTTAAATGAAATACAGGTACATCTATAAGCTGTGAAAATTTGTATCCATGAAAAAAAATGAAGCAACGTTCCTGGAAAAAAATGTGCAATTTTATTTGTTTTTGTTGATAGTCAAGCAGACAGACATATTTTTTTCCCCTTTACAACTGAAATGACATTTGTCCATCTGTCCTTTTTTTATCTGTATATCTGTGTATGTTTCAATACTTTGTAGGCCCAAGAACTTGGTGAAAACATTCTCCATAAATATAATCAGTCTGACAGTCATTGATGTCTTAACTTTGCCTCTCTTTTTTATATAATCACTATGTATTTAAAACATGCATTTCCATTTATATTACATTAACTGTAGTAAGATAAGAAAATGGGTTTCTATTTTTAGATGAATGGTGAAGATGTAGCTGTAAAAGTGTTCACTCATGCAGGACAGATGAGGCCATTTGATGTTCAAATTAGAGAATACAAAGTGATGGACATGTTAAATCATGAAAATATTGTCAAACTTTTAGCTATTGAAGAAGAGGTATTAATATTATCATGTATGCAGCATCTGGTATTTTTTGCTAGGGATACAGTATAATAGGATTTTTATCTATATTTATATAATGGGAGTGTCAAGACTCATTATGATATAGAGATATGGTTTGACTTCCAATGAGACGACTATTCACTAATAATCAAATGAAACTGGATGTAAGCAGTTATAGGCAACAGTATGGCCTTCAACAATGAACAAAACCCATACTGTTTAATTGGCTATAAAATTGAAAAATATGTAACAATTCAATAGCAAAAATTAAAAGCCTAATTTATAACGAAAAAACAAATATGACATACATGAATTACCAAATACAACAACTGAACTACAGGTGTCTCAAGACAATTGAGACAAAGTTGCAACTAAACATTGCAATTAAGACTAAGTTGACTGTTGTTCTCAAGATATCTTTTATGTTTGTTCTTGTGTTCATGAGTTATATCATTGAATTTTTATTTGCATTTTTCTATATCAAAGAAAATATCACTTCTCCTGTTTATGTTTCAAGCAAAGCACTCATGATAGAGCTATTGTAATGGAGCTATCTAACTGTGGAAGTCTGTACACATTACTAGACGACAGCTCTAATGCATTTGGTTTAGATGAAGATGAGTTTCTACTCGTACTTTCACATGTCAGTAAGTATCTGGTATTTTAAAATGAACCTTAGATATACATGTATGTAGTATCATATTAGATATGAAGATATACATGCTATACCACTTCTGTAAATATAGATATTTTGTAATCTCTGTTGAAATATTTAACAGGGACATTGAGAGTTTATTGTGAAGGATTCTATCATTATTTAATGCCAAGAGTGAAATTTGAAGTTTTTCATTTTCCAATGTCAGATAGCATGGAGAGTGGAGTTAAATTTCTCTTCCATTCAAAATTTACTCATACCTCTTTTTTTATCATTATTCCCCCAATATGGCAAACATCTACTCTGTTAGTCTGTCCATCTGTCTGTTTGTCCAACAATATTTTCGTCACATTTTTCTCGCTACTAAGCAGATTTACTTCATGTTTGTCAACTTGACAGTGATAAATTGTTAGCACTTCAGTTCAATGATATCATTTTTCAATTTGTTGAATGAACTTAATGAATGCATTAAGAATAAATGTCCACAAGTTGGCGTCAAGAATATTTCGCTGTTGATTTCATTAGTATAAAAGATTGGAAAATGAACAAAATGTCAATAATAAATGTATAAAGACAAAATAACTCAGATAAATGGAAAAGGTTAGCACCTAAAATTTAATCAAATCTGCAATGGCAATTGTCTTGTTTGATGCTTTCATATGTTTGATCCAGAAATTATGTCAAAATGTCTTGTACATCTACTTTTGATTATTTACAGTTTGACATTTATTTTTGACAGCTGCAGGGATGAAACATTTACGTGAGAATGGTATTGTTCATAGAGACATTAAACCAGGGAATATTTTACTGTACAAAAAAGAAGATGGAAAGTAAATAGCTTCTTTTGATATTTAAAATTAATATTTGTTACTGATGAAATACCAAATATACTAACTAAAGATAGTTTGAATAGCCATGGTTCAAATTCAATGGCAATGATTAGGAAATAAATATAATATAGTACATGAATTGTCAACCTGATTTGAAACAGGCACTCTTACAGACAAATGATGGTTTAAACCAAGTTTTCAGTGGGTAATCAAGTGACAAGAAATAACCTTCCTTGCAAACACTGAAAACTAGATCTCTTCAATGTTTGGAAGTTTTTTGCAAGGACACCTCTAATTATAAATTTACAAGAAAACATTCTGGTAAACAGTTTAATTTAATATATTAATTCTGGTAAACTGTAATAAGAGAAATAAGTTGACATAAACACCCCCTTACATATAGAAACATACACATAGGTGCCATCAGACAAATAATTAACTTGTTTTTCCATATTGTTTTAGCTGTACAGATCTAGAGAATCACAAACATAATTATTTTTTTTCCTTTTTTGTTCAGATCAGTTTATAAATTGACTGACTTTGGTGCTGCTAAACAATTAGAAAATGAGGAAGAGCAGTTTATGTCATTGTATGGAACAGAAGAATACCTGGTAAAATCACTGAATATAATAAATTTGTATGCCTACTACATTTTGACCTTACTGTGGTATTGGAGAATAGACTAAAAATTATTTAAAAAATCATACTTTGCCAAAATGTAGTATATATTGTGCATTGAGATTGTTTCTTACTACAAATTGTGAATAAATAACACATTTTGTACTGTTTATACATACATAAAGCATCATAATGTGTATAGAAGGAAATCTAATTGATCAAATTTTGAAAAATAATTATGAGAGCTCTTACAAAATGATATCAAAATGTCCAAAAAGAAAAATGTCCAAAAAGAAAAAATGTCCAAAAAGAAAAAATGTAGTCAATATACATTTTTCCTGATGAACAAATTAATCTGATATCAAGTTGTAATTACTCATATTTTTAACTGAATTAAATTTAATTTTAATCATTGTGTATTAAGAGAAGTTAACTCTGAAAAATTGATTTATTAAAAAATCTTCAGAATTTTCACTTTTTTCTTGCTTTAAGATAGAATGCATAACATGAAAAAGGAAAATTTCCTTTCCTGAAGATTTTTTTAAAAAAATAATCTTTTTCAGAGTCATCTCCCCTTAATTGAAATAACACCTATTGTGTATCTGTTTTTTATTACAATTCAAGATGGGGGTAGATGCCCATAGGCTTTAACAAATATTGAGGGTTTGAAATGAAAAACTAGACAGATTATAGAATGTTAATCTTATCTTATTATTTTTTTTTAATTTGAAATTGAAATTGAAGTCTATTATTGATTATTAGTTTGTTTTCAGCACCCAGATATGTATGGTAGAGCTGTAATGAGAATCAGGAACCCAGAAAATGAAGGATTTGACTCAAGTGTGGACCTCTGGAGTCTTGGGGTTACATTTTATCATGCTGCTACTGGCCAATTACCATTCAGACCTCATGGTGGTAGGAAAAACAGGCGTCAGATGTGAGATTTATAACATAAAAAACACCTTATATGGTGGTCATTGGTTGCTTTGGTCGTTTAATTTTCATAAGCACCAAGGAGGCTATTTTGTAGGAGCTGGTAAAATAGCACCTAAGAGGCGATTTTGGCGGAGCTGGAAAAATAGCCACTGCCTTATTTTTACTCCTCCTGCACGAACAATTTTTTTTTTCAAGTTTAAATATGGTTCATGAGTAATATAGGGTTCTTTTGTACTTATAATAATAGAAATACCTAATTTTTGGACAAGGTAAATGGCATGAAGCCAACTTTATCAACTATTGATCAGGGTAAACTGACCTTTCATTCCTAAAGGCTAAATATCTATTTTTGTTAGCTTAATACCATTTTAAATGGCAACATAGAATTTTTTTTTACTGATATTTGATATTTTGCAGATGACTGTAATACATTTCTTTTTTGTGATGTAAACATTTTATCTTCATAGAGCAAAATGTCTAATCAAGAAATAATTCTTTCATGTCATGCTCTATGCTCGTTTTAACAGGGGTAGGCATTATATTTGTCAATACAATGTATCTTTATACCAAGTGTTAGTTTGGTGTAAAATTTTGACAAATATAGATATGCCTACCCATGTTAAAATCAGCATTGAGCATGGCATAATAGAATTATTTCAATTCTTATTGGAAAAATTTGAACTTTTGTTCTTCGAAGGAAGAACCTTATATTAAAATTGTCGTTTAAATGTAACTAATTAATTTTCATTAGAAGCAAGTTTGACATTTGTTGTAAGATATTATTAAGTTATCCAACTGTGTATATCACCTGAGTTAGTTGTTTGAAGTTACTGAAGAAATTACCTTCAATTTTAAAATATTTTAAAAATATTTTTGGATATTTTTTGGTTTGTTTCAGAGTTCTTGTTCTTGACTTGTCAGAAAGTCTGCTTATATTTCTATTCTGGCCAATAAGTCAAATTATTTATTAATGGGGATTGTCAAAACTTTTGTACAAGCTGTTGTATTTCATGATATGAATCTCCTGTTTGATATTTTAGATTGTTTGTTGAATTAATTGTTTTAAGGTAACAGGTACGTAAATGGCTTGTCCTGCGATTTTTAAAAGAAATTGTATGCACGTAGAACATATTAAAACATAATGAAAAATCGAAAAATTTAAGTTGGTCACCGATCTAATTTCCGAGTTCCAGGCATTTGAAAATCGTAATGAAACAACATAAAGTACATAGACATAACGTCAAATTTGAACTAAAAATAAGAAATTTCAAGCTTTATTTATTCTGCAGTTTAAACCAATCCCACGATTTTCTATAAAAATCAAATGTTTTCAAGGTATTTATTTCCTTTCTTTTGATATATAATTTTCATGGGGTTACCGAACTCCTCTTTCGTATATCAGCCGTTGAAAGGGTGTTGTTGACGGGAAAAGAGAGAAAAATCATGACGTCACCGAAAGGATTACGCAACGTCAAGGCTATTTCAACAGAATTGAAAAGACAACGACTGCCTCATTATAATTTGTTTGGTTATTCAAATGCGCTATAGAGCATATTATCCTGCCTGGAAATTGGATTGATTACCAACTATTGTTTTTTCAGTGATTATACGAGGTCCTAAGTATTTATAACGTATTTCTGGAATAATTAAAAACACAATGTTTAAGGAAATATGTTTATAAACTTATTGAACAGAAACGATAAACAATCTATCATTAAAATAGATTCTCCGAATGACGAGATTCACTCAATGTTCACATATTCGACCACAATTTTGCTGCTTCACAATATTAGAGGCGAAATATACCGTGCAACGGGAAATTAAAACTTATAAGCCGAAAACATACTGAAAATGTCATGTGAAAAAACGAAAAACAGCCAAAAGACAAACAATGGTAAATAAATGGGGAAATGTGTCCATGCCCGCTTGCATATGATGTTATAAAGTGATATTACTAAAAAAACTTTAAAAGTGATGCCACCAAAATTAAAACTAGATCTGTGATTTGTTTTGGTAATCAGCATTGTGCATAAGTCTTCTAACACTTTGTTTGAGGCAAACTAAAGTTAGAGAACGGAAACCAATTTTAGATGGTACGATGTACGGACAGACGGACAAGTGTTAAATGTAATGCCCCCTCCGCTACGACATGTGCATAAAAAAATGACAACATTTAACTTTTAATCCTCCGATAGTTGCAGGAGGTCATGCATATAAAATATATAATATTATGATTCAATGACACGAGAACATATTAACATAAACATGAACACATACTTCGATCCAAATAGTACTGGTAATTTGCAAACTTAAGTAGTGTGTTTAATATGACACCAAAGGAGATGTAGGATAAATGTAGATTATAGGCAAAAGACCAACAAAAAGAATATTTCAAAGTTTGTTGCATATTATCCCTACTTTTTTCTCCAGCGTTGGTTTTGTTCCGTTATTATTTTGCGGACAGTGCATAGATGTGAATATCTAAAAACAAATGTATATAAATTCCAACTTATTTACCTTTTGGTTTTTTTGTTATTCGGCTTTGCCGCGGTTGACAATGTTTTCTCGGGATACCAATCTGCTCTATCCCACACTCAGCTATGTGGTTATAAATTGTTCAACATAGACTTTGAACACACTTTATATGACGTTCAGATAAATGTATCCAGTCTAGATTTTGTGAGCTGTAATGATCAAGCTAACAATATACTGAATAGAAAAGCTAGCTGCGTGTGATTTTGAAGAACCGTCTTCGAGGGATTTTAACATATGTATTAGATGTTGCAGAGATTGGAAATCGCCAACAGCATTATGGACCTCGTAATTTATGACAACAAAAGTCAATATTCCTGTTCGTACTTTAGAATTTTTTGCAAGTTTTGCGAAAATTGAGAAGAAATACGTAAAGCAAAAATAAAAACTAATTCTAAATTTTTATAGCAGCATTTACACATGCATAGACAGTATCAACTGAAATCGAAATAACTGTAAGTCCGAAATTTTGCACAATCAAAAATGAATTGATTGATGCAAGCAGAAATTTCTATATCTTCAGTTTAATATAAATACTTTGCTAATTATTTTATTTTTAAAGTGGCGGTAAAGCCGTAATTTTCAATCAGCGGATCTATATTTTTCCCTTGCCGCTTTTTCATGCTGGAAGCTTGTAATTCACAATATTCCATTCAATTCAAATTGACTGAAAAGCAACGTGTATTCATTTCTTTTAAATTTTCGTTCATTTTGAAAGACGGTTTTACTTCGGAGTTCCCGTTTGTTCATGCGGAAGGTCCCATCACCATTAGTCATTACGATTCTTGTTCAAGTTTATTGTCACTTTCTCTTGCTTACCCATCTGAAGTTAATTTCCGACATTATATTTTACAAATTTCATGTCACACAGAAAGCAATTAAACTCTTTTGCTTTTCAATATTTATTTTTACTTAATATAAAAGATTTGTTTTTTTAAAATACCACTAGTACTTTCATTTTCAAATTCTATTTATAAAAAGACCATATCTTGGACGTGAAAGAAAGCACTGTAAAGAAAGATTTATGATAAATATTTATATATGAGAAAATGGTTATATATAACAGTTATAACAGGATTATGAAATTAAAAAATATTAGTATTAACCTCTTTTCACTCACGTTGACAGTTGTTTTGGGAAAATTTATTTCTTTGAATGCAAATGACTGAATGTGAAATACAAGTCCGTGACAAAGGTTGCTTTGGAATTTCAATAAATAAAATGACAATATATAGTGGAAGCTTTAATTTGATATTGTGGGAGTTTATGTGTGTAATGCATTTACGTGTTTATGATATTCTGTAATATCAATATACTACATTTTGTTTTTACGTCACATGTCAACATTCCCGATTTTTAAAGTCTGTTCTTTGCCGATTACCGGCGTATAATAAGTTCATGTATGGACAGTTACCCCACAGGTATAAACAAAATAGTTCCGAGACCCATTCTTTGTACTTTAAACAGTTTTGTAGAAACATAATTTATGTGCAAGCTTTAAGTTGGTCAGCTAGTTAGTAAACCCAACTCAGTCGCTCTACGGCCATCACGACATGCCAAGTTTCTTTCATTTTCATGGTAGGAAAGCACTGTTTAACTGTTACAAAATATTTTATTTTACATTCTTCAATTTTAGCTTTATTTTTGATGAGATGAATTCAATACTCTTCCACCAAATTGACCATTATTCCGACGAAGCGGAATATATTCCGACATCTTGAAAATATTTTTTATGGTGTACGGGAGATAACTCCCATAGCAACAAACGCCTATTTTCCCGTTTTCCGCTAGAGGCGTTCATTTACGTACCTCTCACCTAATCACCCAGCTTCATAGGTTGAAAAAAAATATTCTTTTAATCACTCATTGCTTTTATGAGTCTTTTGATTTTGAATATTTTCCTGCCAAAGTTATAATAATTTGATTTTCAAACAGAGATGCTTGGTCAGTCATGGAACTAAACATATAAGATTGACAGAGATTAAAAGTAAATATGACTCTGTTAAAGAAGTTATTTTGTTTAATAGGTATGAAATAACAAGAAACAAAGAAGGTGGAGTTATATCTGGAGTACAGAAAACTGAGAATGGTCCAATTGAATGGAGTAAAGAACTACCAGCCACATGTCGTCTTTCGCTGTAATTATCATATTTTAAAATAATCTTTCACTGTTATTATACTATTCTTGTACCGGAACATTGATTTTTTTTTTTAAAACCATTTCATTACAATTGAAAGATGATGATCATAAAGAAGCTATCAATGTTTTACAAGTTTATGATAACCTTGAAATAAACAAAGAAAGAAAAATCATTCTTTCAAAAGATAAGATTAATCAAACCCAACCTCCTATATATATGGGCATACAATTATTAATTAGGTCCTTGTAATATACATAAACCCAAATATGCACTTTCTATTTCAGTATAGATGCTGGATTAAAACAATTAATAATATTAATATGATTGATAGAAAAAGCAAGGAAATGGGCAAATTACATTTCAAAATAGACAATTTTTAAGTACATGAGCAGTTTTGTTTTTGCTCTTGAAATAAATAAGAAAATCAACAAACATTAAATAAATGATCAAACTGCACCATGTGTTTTTAGTTTACATATTTGTAGGTTTATTTAATTGGAGTAGTCGTGTGTTGGGGCTTGGTGTTGTCTGTTTAGTAACCTCTTCAACTTTTACAGTTGTATTTTAAAAAAGTGGATGGACAATTTAGATTATGTCAAGAATAAAATTGAGAATGGAAATGGGGAATGTGTCAAAGAGAACAATGTGAGAAGACTTTACTAGAAAAACTTTTTTACACTAAACATATTGGCTACTGTATCTGAGGGGAGACCGCATGATGATTGTGGTTAAATATTATTACATTTTAATGCTAGTAGATAAGAAGTTTAATGTGTTCTCACAACATTTAGAATTTATTAACAGATTAGTCTTAAGCTATAAAATATACATTCTGAAGTACCATGTAGAAGTTGTATGCGTGTATATTTGTTTAATTTATTTCAGTGGTTTAAAGCAGCATCTAACACCAATATTAGCTGGACTATTAGAGAGTAATGAAAAGAAAAAGTGGAATTTTAATACATTGTTTAACGAAGTGGAGAAAATAGATGAGAAAATTATTATTCATGTATTTTGTCCTCACAAATGGTCACTTTTGAGGATTTATATAAAACCTGAAGCATCGTAAGTACCAAACTTGTGTAAGGCAAGTATTTCGTTGAACTTATCGGTCGTTTTTGAGGAATAAAACCTAAATCATCATACAAAGTTATTACTTTTAATTAGTGGTGTGTATATGGCTTGTCACAAAGGGGTTCAAGATATTAAACAAAATATCAAGCTGGGACCAATTAATGATGAGTGTTAGTCCTTGAATTTGACGTGAAGAACTGATAAATACTGTATTGCATGGGAATATTTTTCTTTTTCAATGATCTGCATAAAGATGTTATTTCTGTGTGACATCTGGCATTTTTTCCCTTTTTAATGACGTGACAATAGCAAATTCTCATGAAATCAAGGAAATTTAATGTCTTAATTGACTTTTGACAAAAAGAACTGAGAGCACAATAACCACACATCAATGAAAAATAATCAACCAGTCGGAGAAATTATGATTGAGTTAGAAATTTGAAAAATATAAACAACATTGATAGAAGCAAACACATTTGAATTGTTTCTGACTTCAGGTATAGTGGATTTCAAGAACTGATAGCCGAACAGAGTGAGATATCTGCAGAGAACCAGATATTAATCTTCGAAGGAGAGGTCTTACTAACATTGATTGAGAGTGAAATATCACCAGTCAGACATTATCCTAAAACTATTAGTGAGGAGACTCCTGTCTATGTTTTTTCTAAGATTGTAATGGAATCAAGACAGTTTCAAGTTGCTATCTATCGTATGTATTGTTTTGACTATAACTTTATATAATTTACAGTGTCTAAATGATGTTTTTAACATCTGTTGGACATTTACATGAAGTTATTATTACATTTTGTTTCTTACAGTTTTTCAATTGTTTATTTCACTTTTAATGATTTTTAGACATTTCAGGAACTTTTAAGTAAGCTTTTGACAATAACTTTCAAATTTCAATTTCCAAATGACGTCTATATTTGTTTTTTCAATTTTTAAATGACGTCTATATATGTTAGATTTTCGTTCAAACTTTTAAATATCTTTTTGAAAGGGCACAAATCTTTCATTTATTTTGTTTGTTTCAAAGTTTCTAAATGTTTATTTCACAGTTTTACTTTTTTAATATCGTTGTGACATTTTATGAATTTTTAAGGAAGCTTTTGATGATAGCTTTGTTTATTTCACAGTTTCTAAATGTCATCTCTGTATTTGTTTGGTTTTCATTCAAACTTACATATATTTTTAATGAATTTTGTTTATTTCACAGTTCTTTTAAAAAATGTTTATTTCACATTTTAGTTTAAATATATATCTTTCAGTTCTTTTCATGCACTTTTCAGGAAGTTGAAAATTTTGATGAATAATGGTTGTACATGTATAATCAAAAATATTTTATGTCAGCTGGTATATTCTACATGTCTTACATAACAGCAGAAAGTTTGATAGTGGATAGAGAATTAAAAAAAACAAAAGAAGAAAAATCGTTATTTCTCACAGCAGGACCTCAGTATTGAAATATTGGTACTGACAAATGCCTGTGAATAAAAAAAAAATGCCCTATTCATATTATGAATTGCAAAAAAAAATGGCCCATACATATCTTTCACAAATAATGGCCCATACATATCTTTCACAGAAAAATTTTCAACCATTCATATATATTTTTCTCATCTGTCTTACAAACAATCTTGGTCATCTTTTTAACTGATGTCAAAAAAGATTTAGAAGTTAAAATTGATAACAACATGGGATCAATCCTATTAATAAGATACACAGAGTGGTGCACATACAGTTTTTCCAGACTACATATTGGAAGAAAAAAATTATGACCCATTGACATAACAATTATTAGAATGCTGTGAAATTACCAATGATCAAATTTGACATACAAAAAAAAAAACCTGACCCATTACAACAGCACAATCTTAATTATAGCCTTCCTATGTAAAGGGACCTTACAATACTTTGTAGAACTATAAAACTCCACTCCCGATGTATTAGTGAGCTACATCTGATAATGGTTTATAACTGAGCTTCCCAGGTCTGTAACAATTGCATTTTACATTTAATTATTGGTTTACAGCTGAGATTTCCAGGATTGTAATATGGTACCTTACATCTGAATATATGGTTACTGCTGAGTTTTCAACTCTTGTTGGAATGTGTACCTTACATCTTTTTATCTGTTACAGCTGAGTTTCCAAGATTTGGTAATACAGTTCATGTTGCTAATGACTACCAGCTGTCCAAAGTGTGTAACGCTGTTGTCCACTACATTTATTGGTGTGTCAAACGATTTCATTTAAAAGAGAAGCTACTCAGGCACTGTGTTCTCAGTTACATGTAAGTTTTATGTACTGTGAATTCATTATTATTCGTTGGATACCAATTATTGTGTGTTCAGTGGGTACTGATGAATCACGAATTACCATGTCCAATGAATTGCAAATTTTCTACAGGCTTTGAACGGAAAAATTGGCAAAAAGCATGAAATCAAATATCCAGAAAAGTGCAACTTTCCTCAATCCAGGAAATTTATACCAACCAAAATAAATGAATCGGCAGTACATTAAACAGTTTTGGAAGGAATTTAAAACGCTAAAAGACGGCTTATAAACCAAAACAATTTATCCCAGCTATATAATATAAGGAATACTCAACAGTTTATGTATTTGGATAACTCTCAATAGTTATATCATTTTAAAACAGAGAACTATTAAAATCTTTATAGAATAGTACACATCTGATCACCTAAGGGGTTATGTCCCTTTATCAAGAAAATTCCCATTTGAGCATCACAATATTGAAAAAAAAGACCCTCAAATTTCTTTGCTAGAAATGTAACACTTTCAATGGCCCTCTACTAAATCACAAATAGACTATCTAGACAATCCAAATATTGATTAATTACACAATTTAGTGTAAGAATACTTCATGTTCTCATGGCACACATTTTTGGGATACGATTGCTTTGAAGCAATCTGTAGACTTATACCAGTGGCTCAGGACAATGCCCTCACATCAACCGTTTTATTCTAAACATTAAGGAACATCTCAGATTCTTATGATTGTCTTGGTTTAAAAGGTAAAAACAAACAAAGGGATTGAACTTAAACAACTTTACTATAATGTTCTTTTCATAATCTTCATGTTTGATATTTCCCTTTACTTATATGCATGTTTTTAACAACACAGAAAATCAGAATTAAGCAGTATTTATATTTAGTGTTTTTATAAATTTAAAAACACGTCAGAGGGAAGTCCTTAGTTTTGATAAAAATGTGAGAGTTCTCTGAATTCCGATCAATCTATTTCTGTCATATAAGAATTGAAGTGGGGCCTAAATTAAAACATTGTTTGTTTGCCTTTTTCCGATCTTATGTTTTGAAACAGGGTGATAGGTAGGTAAAATATTTTATTTTTTCCCCAAAAAAAATAACTTGACTCGGTATATTTTTTTCATGGGTAGGCAGGTAGGTATAATATTTTATTTTATAGATACAAAATCTGCATAATGTCATTTTTGTCTGTTTTGCTTTTGCTAACAAGTTTCTGGGACAACGTTTTGAAAAAAAAAATATCATGTAGAATGTGAAGTTAATTCATATGGCTTTTTTTTTGCACTACTATTTTGTTTTTCAAATATCAAAATAAAGAGCTGTGTCGCATAATTTCAACGTTTATTTATGCCTGGAACTTTGAAGAGTTTTAAATTACACTAATATTCTGTACTACATACCTTGTGCGCTTACCGCTACCTAAAGGTTTTCTGTAAGAGATAACTTTGTCCTGGTTAAATATGTCGGGGCAGACATACATTACTATTAGAAAAAGTCCCTAGAGTGTTTAAATTTCCGTGTGTGCCCATGTTTCCAATAAAAATGCTACAAAACTTAACTCAATTGTCACATATTTTACATCGCATTTATAAATGATTTGTATGGAAAACTTTGGCGATTTTACTGCCAAATATTCTCCACTTTACAGGCTTTTTGCACCTTTAGTTCATGTCAGATATAAATAATATAGCAATGCTGGTCGAAGGCATCGTTAACCATGATAATCATCCTGATCTACGGATCACAAAAGGCCATCCCTACATCATAAAAATACAAGGTCCGTATACACAAAATAGTTTAAGCTCTCCAAGTATAAAGATGCAGAGTTAACGTACGTCATATCATTATTTCAAAGCGTTTAACATCGATTTCAAACAAATGCTTTGAAACTCTATGCATGCTATATGCAAGTGTTCATGTCAAACGCTCACGTGATACCAAACAGACTAGACCTTATACAATAAAGATAAAACCCGAGGATTCCGGTAAAAAAGTTTTGAGCGGGAAATACAAATATAAGATTTTTGGTAGGACGAAAAAATAAAATAAAATAAAATCTTGCTGGTAAATACAAATAAAAGATTTTCAGGCGGAACGAATTTATAGGGTCGGTCGGTAAAGGGCAAACAAACAATATTTTCATTTAAGCCTGGAGTTTTTCTTATATGTCACTGATATGAAACTGATATTTGATATTGTACTTCCATAAAGAAATAGAGAACCATCAAGGTCGTTTAATTAAAATTTAATATACCTTCTTGCTCCAAGGTTTGTTTAGGTAATTATACGCATGTGTATAGTTTTCTGGACTTCAAGGGATATTAGCTATATATAGATTGAATGGTTGCTCTGCATTCCCCACTCAATTGAAAAATTTAAAACTCATGGGATCCTTTCTTTGTATGTTTGCTATTGAGGGTTATTGTTGTTGCATAATTTTAAATCATATGCATCATTTCAATTAAAATAAATGTATTCCACATCGTTAAGGTATAACTACAACACCCCTTTAGGCGAAATGGAGTCTTCCATATTATCGTTTCGAGTTGTCTCCCTTCCAGAAGTAACTTCTGTCAATTCTGAATGTAAATACACTTCAAGAAAAATTAACTTGTTCTGTCAATAAACGTCATATTATATTAAAAGCGATCGCAACTTAAACCAAGGAATATGTACGGAAAGGAGTCATGATCACTGACCCAAAGGAAATTAAACATTTAAAGAGTTAGGAATGAGGTTCCTCCTAGAACTAACGTAGGCATATAGGTGATAAGATACAAAGTGAAATACCTTCTCTCACTCTGAGTCTCAGTGACTGCTGTGTAAAGTAAACTTGGAATTTATAGTACAAAAATAAAACACAATAGGCCTAAGTACATTGTTCATACACTTTTATCCAGGATTGGCTATTTTGTAAATAGAGAATATCTTATGGCTTTTTCAATATCGCATCCGTATCAACCCGAGACACCAATATAATCCCAAGAGCTCTGCTCGAGGGATTATATTGGTTGAGGGTTGATATACGGTGTGTGATATTAAAAAAGCCATATCATATTCCGGGTACACTTTATTATATACATTTACCTCAAGTAGATGTTTTTTATGTGACATGACGTCATACAGATAAGGAGTTTTGAAATGACGTCATACAGATTAAAGGTTTGACATGACGTCATACAGATTAGGGATTTGATAAAGCTTTGCAACAGTGACTGCAATCGATGACGTGACGTCATACAGATGATTAAAGGTGTGATAAAGCTTTTGCAACCGTGCTGATATCGATATCATCACGGGTGGCTGATACAGCACGCTTGCCATTGATTGTATTACACATACTATTTATCTGTACTTACTACTAAGTATATAATAACTATTCATATTACGTAAATTACATTTTACATGTGCAGTTGAATTAGTTTTGAAAATAATATTATCTAGCTACATGTATACATGTGTCAATAAAAACAATGGCAATCATATCCCTCAGAGCATTCTGCTCTTTGATATATTGTTGTGTTGACATAATAAATTGGTATAGTTTTGCACTTTAGTCACCCTCCTACACAATCATTTATATAAGTTTCTGTTTATTAGATCAAAATAAGCAAATTATATAAGTGTGAAATGTCTTCTATAACCAGAATCTCAATGTTTTGTAATCTGTGTTATTCAGATAACTGTTTATATTACTATTATTTTGTTATATATACTGTCTGGTTACTGTCGGGTTATACAGTACACATTGTTATTGTTTTTTATTGATAGCAAATCAACTAAACTCTGTTAGATATTCTTAACCATTTGAACTCAAGTATTCACATCACTACCCTTTTTAATTGGTCACATAAAAAGCAAGATCATTTGCAGTTCAACTCTTACTGTATCATAAAATAAGTTGTATTATAAATGTGTTTTTCTTTAGACTTGGTGTCCTTGATTTGCTAGCTCATTAATAGTTTATAGCCAACATCTCAATTTATTCATTCTTTACAAAACTTTCACAGGCTAACTACAGATTTCTCCCTATTTCAAGTCATGATATAACCTTATGTGCTGATGGGGTGAAATCAAGCAATCTACATGTTTTTCCTCTGTATTTTAGACATGAACTTCACCATGAGTGCACACATTTGTTAGATTATAATAAACATCAGACACAACATTATCAGACCTCAGAGTTATGGTATAGACAAATAAAGGGACAATTAGAGCAAGTGAGAACACTTAGTGCTATGTATGGGATAGATAACAAATCTAAAGTCATCTATGTTAGTCAGCATGGTGACCTGGAGACCTCTTGGCAAAGTGTAGGTTTATGTACAGGTTATATTATACATTATATTCTGTATGAGTGAATTGAGTTCATTGATTTGTATCAACAGTTGATAGAGGAAAGCAAATTCAATGGAAGTATTACAAGGGTATCTAGACTTCAATGGCAATAAGTTTGTTGTTATGACCTGCTTAGGTACTCTGAAATTCATAGATTTGTACTGACCAAGTCATTAATGTCATTTGAATATGGAGATTGTGAACACTGTTAAACTTTATGTATCTGTCATAAACATATATGTATAACTAGGCTACTTCTACAGCCAGCTTTGGGTGAAAATATTGGTCAACATTTCCCATTTAGCTGGTGTATTATTTATTGTAAACCAATATCATTCATGTATTGTTTTATGCACTGGTTTTCTGTCCAACAGTTGAAGAATTATCTGGATAAAACAGTACTAAATTTGTGTAATATAGAAAAGAAAGAGTTACAGAACAGGATGTTGGAGAATGTTTGGGAGGATAGGTTTGGCTGCTTTGATGATAAAGATAGATGGTAGGGGCAAATTTATAATATAAAACATAAGAAGACCTGGTATGATTGCCAATGAGACAATTCTCCACCAAAGACCAAATGACTCAGATG
The DNA here is from genome assembly GCA_019925275.1 of Mytilus edulis. Taxonomy (NCBI): domain Eukaryota; kingdom Metazoa; phylum Mollusca; class Bivalvia; order Mytilida; family Mytilidae; genus Mytilus; species Mytilus edulis. The sequence goes on along the minus strand of CM034349.1, from coordinate 93,987,981 downwards.
TTAAAAGCAACTATATGTTACTCACTGTATGGACTTCAACAATGAACAAAACCTTTACTGCATAGCAACGTATAAAAGACCCGCAAAATGTCAAATGGAAAGCAATTCTTACAAGAAATCTAACAGTCTGATTTATATAAAAAAAAATCAATCCTTTTTGAAACCCTACTTAAATACCTCTATCAACTTGACAGTTTGTGAACAACAAGTTATATAAAGTAGCATTCAGATTTAACCTTTGTTTTACAAGTATTTGTCATAAATATTGCATAGTCATAAATGTTTTTATCATTTTTATTGTCAAGCCTTCGACTTTTGTTGCAGAAAGCTCGACATAGGGATAGTGATCCAGCGGCGGCTGCTAACTTCTTAAAACCTTTATATTTTAGAAAGTGGTAGACCTGGATGCTTCATACTTTGTATATGGATGCCTCATGTTACGAAGTTTCCGTCAGTCACATGTCAAATGTCCTTGACCACATTTCATGGTTCAGTGACTACTTGAAAAAAATCTAAGATTTTTTGTAATGTTAAATTCTCTCTTATTATAAGTAATAGGATAACTAAATTTGGTATGTGCGTACCTTGCAAGGTCCTCATGCCCGTCGGACAGTTTTCACTTGACCTCGAACTCATTTCATTGATCATTGAACAAGGTTAAGTTTTGGTGGTCAAGTCCATATCTCAGATACTATAAGTACATGTAATAGGTCTAGTATATTCAGTGTATGGAAGGACTGTAAGGTGTATTTGTCCAACTGGCAGGTGTCATTTGACCTTCATGGTTCAGTGGTTATAGTTAAGTTTTTGTGTTTTGGTCTCCTTTTCTTATACTGTATGCAATAGGTCTACTATATTTGGTGTATGGAATGATTGTAAGGTGTAAATGTCTAGCTGGCAGGTATCATCTGACCTTAACCCCATTTTCATGGTTCAGTGGTCAAAGTTAAGTTTTTTTTTTTTTTTTTTTTTTTTCTAATACTATATGCAAATGGTCAATTATTTTTGGTGTATGGAAATATTTTATGATCTATATGTCAGTTTCACAGGTTTTATTTGACCTTGACCTCATTTTCACGGTTCATTGCTCAGTGTTAAGTTTTTGTGTTTTGGTCTGGTTTTTTAAACTATAAGGAATAGGTCAACTATAATTGTTGTATAGAAGAATTGTTAGCTGTACATGCCAGTCTGGCATGGTTCATCTGACCTTGACCTCATTTTCGTGGTTCATTGGTCAATGTTTAGTTTCTTGGTCAATGTTAAGTTTATGTAACAGTTGTAAAAAAGCTTTATATTTAGGACTATCAACATAATATCAATGATTAATAAAGAAGGCGAGACATTTCAGGGTGTGCACTCTTGTGTAAACTTGTGAGTGTCTTTAAAGGAATGCATAATATTTGTGTTCAGCTCTCATCAGAAAATTTATAAAAATCGCTTTTTCACCACACTTCTTTGTAATTTAAATTGATCTTTTATATTTTGCATTTTTATAGTGCACAGAAAGTTGAGATGATGATTGATACACTGAAAAAGATTGTTCATAACTTTAAAGAAAATCGACAGAATCGTTCATTGGACCACATTACAGAACAACTTCATATGTTCAGAAAGTAAGAGTACAATATAATTGACAGATTTTTGTGTAGCACACATAAAATTATGTTTCCTGTCTGTGTGTCCATCCCTCCTATCAGCCTTTTCTAATCTGTAAAAGCGATAAAACAAAACTTACCAAAAACATTCCTTAGGGTGATTGTACAAGAGTTATTTGGTTAAGATCATCATTGCCATAAAACTCATAATAGGGCTTTTATTAATGGTTGTTATGTTGAAAAAGAAACAATTTAATATAATTCTTGTCAATTTCATACAAATGTTCACACTCTGTAGGAACTTATTTAGATTTTTCTCAATGAGATTTTTTAGTTCCAGTTAAACCTATTTTAAAAATCAGGTACCGGTAGGTGCAGAAATGCTAATAGGACCATTTCTTGTGAAATCTTCATTGATATGAGAAATAAAATTAACTAAACCTAATGTGGCCTGTTTTTTAAGGAAAATTTCTCTGGCCCAGTCCATCAAAGCCATTTTTTTTAAGTGTTTCTTCTTCTTTTTTTTTTTTTTATTCAACAACAGTATTGCTCGCTGTTAACAATTACTCCACTGACACAGCTATCTCAGTGAAGGTCCCTGTTTCATTAGTACCAGAAGGTCAGGGATTCTTCAGGTAGATAAACTGCATATTGTTAGTCGTTTACAAAATATTATAAATATTACATCAATATAGATAAATAATGCTATTCTAATTATATTAAAGTATATTATATAGTCTTATTTTCGGAAAATTTTCATAGTTCATCCGAGTTTGGGATGACTTCTATCAGTTTCCATGTGTTTCCGGATAACGGTTTTTTCAATCAATATCGAACAAGATTGTAATTATCTTTGATCTACATCATTATTCAGGTAAGACAGCTATAATTTGAAAGAATAATAGTCGTACGGTAATCAAAGAACAACTATGCTGTTTTTTGGGGTTTTTTTTTGTAATGTATAATGCCTCGTACCAGATTATAATATAAAAATTGTAATTAATGTCTATCAAGCATCATAAATAAATACAAAATTAGATAATAAATTAATTAATACACAATGATAACTTTACCAACCATGTTATCAGTTCAAACAATTCAAATACACTTAAATAATTTTCCTAATATTCCTTTTCTTTCATGGTTAAAAAAATTGTTTTGTAGAACTAGCCTATTTCTAAACTCAGTTTTAAAAACAGAAAATACATTTATCTTCTTTGTTCTAAACTCTGACAAATAGTGTATTTTGTGAATTGAAAATATAATAACTGTAAGAAAAAAATTAATATCATAATATTCTATATCATTTATTTTGTAACCCCAAATCAAATTTTTTAGTGTTAAAATGTGTTTTCCAAGTTTAACTTTTTCTAACAGATTAAATATGTCTTTCCAAAATTTATCAAGAAAGTGGCATGTAATAAAAAAGTGTTCATAATCTTCTGTAATATTACAGTGATTACAGTTTGAGTTTTGGCATATTTTCCATTGTTTTAATAAAACTTTGTTTGGAAGAATAAAATGTAATAGTTTCCATCTGAACATTTTTAATTTATTTTCTTTCAAATAATTATGAACAAATTTAAGTATGTTTTGAGCTTTATTTTCTATGTTTTCAAAATTTAGTAGTCTCTTCCATTTGTAAAAGCCAACTGGTATTTCTTTATCTTGTTCTAATAGTATTTTGTAAATTTTACTTGTTTCTAATTTATTTATATTTTGTTTAAAGTTATCTTTGTCATAAATATACACAACATTATCTGTTAGTACATTAGTTGTTCTTGAACATTTTTCAGCTAATATTTTAACCCATTCTTTTGGTATAGCTTTTTTTAATTTTAAAAATTCAGTAATCCAGTTTGTCTTTTTATTAAGCTTTTGTCTAATAAATCTTTCTGTTATATTTCCAGATTCATCTATGATATCATTTATGTATATTATGTTGCTATCTATCCAGTTTTGGAATAATAATGTTTTTTCTTGAAATTTTATCCACTGATTTCCCCAAATAACTTGTTGGCGGATTAGTCTGTAGATTTTTGGGTATTTATTATTATTATTTTTGTTCTTGATCCAAACTTTGATTATATCAAGATAAAACTCTGGTATCTTTTTTATATCTGGTATTGAATTTATACTATCCAGATTCATTTGCAATATAAGAAGATTATTTCCAAATTTGTTTAAATAAAATTTTGGTATTACCGTCCAGTTTAAGAATTGCTTTGCATTTAATCTTTTAATCCAACCTATTTTTATTGTTTCTATGTATTTCTCTAAATTAATCATTTTTAATCCCCCATTTAATTTGTCGTAACTTAGTACGGAGCGTTTAACTTTTTCTGTTTTGTTATTCCATAAAAATTCATATATCATTATTTTAAACTGGTTTAAACAGATGCTAAAAATGTAATATTAGGAATAATTAATGATTTAGTAACTGTTATCCTTCCTATCATGGTTAAGTTTCTCTTTTTCCAATTAAGAATAATTTTTGCTGATTTTTCTAAAAGTTTTTCAGCATTTAATCTTTGACACTCTTTTTTATTATGACCAAAATATATACCTAGGCTTTTTACAGGTATATTTGTCCAGTTAATATTTTCATGTTTATCTTTGCAGTTTTTTTGCTTCCCAAGCCAAACACCCTCAGTTTTAGCTCTGTTTAATTTCAAACCTGACAATGTTCCAAATGTTTCAATCATATTAAGTGCTTTTGAAATGTCTTGTTTTGTTCTAAGAAAAAGAGTGGTATCATCTGCTAGTTGACTAATTTTTAATGTGTGAGTTTTGCCATCAAGTTTAATTTCAAAGCCTTTGAGGTCATGATCTTGTCTGATCCTACATGCTAAAATTTCAACAGCAATTACAAAAATTATCGCACTGCATGGGCACCCTTGCCTAATCCCACGAAAAATGCTTATAGGTTTTGAAATCCAACCATTGTTTATAACTGAGCTTTTAATATCAGTATATAGAACTTTAATCCATTTCAACATTGAACTTTTGAATCCAAATTTTTTTAAAGCTAAAAACATGAAATCCCACTCTAAAGAATCAAAAGCTTTAGAGAAATCTAAGAAAAGAAGAGCTCCCTCTATGTTGAATTTTTCTGCAAAATCAATGATATCTTGAATTTGTCTAATGTTATATCCAATATATCTATTTTTTACATACCCATTTTGATCCCCATGAATAATTTGTGGTAATATTTTACTAATTCTTTGTGCTAATGACTGAGCTACAATCTTTGTATCTACATTTAATAATGTTATTGGCCTATAGTTATCTAAAGATAGTGGGTCATTTTTTTTATGTAGAAGGGAAATAACTCCTATTTTTTGTAAATTAGTTAACTCCCCTTTAGGAGGACATAAGGGACCTATAATTGCCAAGGCGGTTTTTCTCGTTCCTTCCGAAAAATAGATGAAAATCGTAGTTTAGATTGTATCAAGTTGACTGTTTTGATGTCTAGCACTCATTGGTGGTTAGTAATCATAGTTGAATAGTAGTTTTGTCAGAAATAATGTCGCAAATGACAGAAAAAACCCAAAACTTAATGTCAGATGAAAACAGCAAAAACAAGATGGCCGAAAACAAAAATCAAGGTGAGACATATTCGTCGGTGACACAAAAAACATTTGTTATTGAAAGTGTACTATCCGACGTCAAACCAGTATTTATACAAGAAACTGATCTTTTTGGATACACCAGACCCAATAAAGATCAGTTCCTCACACACATTGAACTATATAAGATAATAGACGCCAATGTATGTCTGGGAAGTCATATTAAAGGACTACAACGAGTCAAAGGTCTGTGGAGGATATACCTCGACAACGATTCAGAGAGAGAATCCATGGTAACATCAGGGCTTGTAATTCGAGACAAACTAGTGAATGTTTACACACGAAATCCTAGAATCATTGTACATGAAAACCCAAATCACCTAAAAGTCAGAGTTAAAAATGTACCATGTTCGGCTGATGACGGACAAATTGAAAGAACCCTAGAATATTATGGATGTGTCGTTTATAAATCCTACAGAGAACGCCTCCGAGTTGACGGAATGTTGACAAATTGTCAAACCGGAGATAGAATTGTAATGTGCGACCAAGTTAGTAAACCGTTGCCCAGAACAATGCTTGTTGGCAAATATATTGCCACTGTACTTCACGCAGGGCAAAATACAGATGGTCAAAAGTTAGTCTGCAACAAATGTCTACAGACCGGCCACAAACTAATGCAGTGTCCTAACGACTGGGTCTGTAGACAATGCAAAAAACCTGGACATAAGCAAGCAGATTGTACAGATGATTTAAGTAGCAATCACGAGGACGCTACTAATGAACAATCAGATGCCAATGATGCAGATACTGAAGACAATGAAGCACCTCAATCCCAATCGATACTTCAGCCATTAACCTCAATGGCGTCATTCAGCAAAAATCTAGATCAAGGCAATAAATCACCTGCAAAAAAAAGTGGAGATATTGTGAAAGACCTACCAGATCCTGTAGGAGACCGTAATAGAAACAGAAGGGGTAGAAACAACAAAAACAAAAAGAATGATAAACCTGAAGGAAATATTGAACAGTATTTTAATGGACAATCATCTGAAAATACTGATACACCTAAAGTTAAAAACACAGGCAAGAGAAATGCAACAACCCCGACAGAAGATAAACATAAAGAAGCTGGACTTATACAAAAGACTAAAACTTAAGTCCAGAAACGATAAAGTTATGTAATACCAAAAGATCAAAATAAATAATCATGATTAGCAATTGTAAATATTTGTATATAATTATTTTAGATAGCTTATTTTTATCACAAGTAAAAAATGAAAAAAAAAATGAGTGTGATGTAATAAATGATTACATACATTCAGGGATGAATATTCATGAAACTAGAAAATATGAAATAGTTAAATGTAACACAAGATACAAAAAGAATGAATTTGTATATAAATCGCCTCACATTGAGTCATGTATGAATAATAACAGCAATTATAATACAGAATATTTATTTGATATAATTCAAGATATTAGAATTCAGAAATGTAAATATAAATACAAGTCCAAAACAGTATATTCATATCTATTATTTATTGTCATATTCATCAGACTTAAAGTTCTGATATCACACATTTTGTACAATCTTTTTATAGAACATTACATGTTCAAATGCTTGATTACACATAGGACATTCTCTTTATATTGTTTAATTAAAGATGTCCATTTGTCAATAACTATGTCTCACTTATCAGCTACGCAAAGGGATTTTCCGTTGATAACTAATTTGTTGAAAATACATTCCAATTCTAAAAATAGAATAATCTCGACGATTGCTCAATACATTCCAGGTGATATTATTATCTTTCACTATTCACATAATACATCCAGTTTCTTTCAAATTAAATCCACGTATGTCATATTCTATAAACACAGCTACAAGCAGTTCGATTCCACGATATTCGATCACTGTTTTTATTCATGCCAAGCCTTTATCAGTGTCAAGGTCGTTAGGCAGCTGAAAAAAGAAAACAAGACGTGCTATTTATTGAACCAAGAAAATATGTTTCCAAAAAATGTATTATTAAAATGCATCACTAATCTAAAGAATGAAATGAATATATCATACCTAAAGGAATATAAGCAGACAATTTTATATTGCTTAATATTACTTGTCAAATTTAGTACATGTTTACACAAAAGATACTGCTCATTTTATATAGAAGATATTAATTCATGTTCTAAAATACATGTATGTATAGAACAAATACTTTATATAGATTTGAGTTTATTTGATATATATATATGCATCTGTATTGTCATACAGGAATTTATTAGCTTGAATATGTTAACATGCCAGTATTTTAAACACATACCAATTTTAATAAGAAAATTATGACAAAAAAAATACATATTTGCTCCTTAAATTGTCAGGGTCTTGGTGCAAAAGAGAAAAGACAAAGATTATATATGTGGATGAAGTATCAAAAATGTAACATATTGTTTGTACAGGAAAGTCATTTTACAGACAAATTGAAAGTAAATTTAGAATATGAATTTAAAGGTCAACAATATCACAGCTTTGGAACCTCACAATCAAAAGGAGTCTCAATCTTCATAAATAATGAGATAGATTGTAAATTTATAGATAAATTTCAAGATGAAGAAGGCAGGTTAATCCTTTTAAATATTGAAATTGAAGACAGTATATATACCTTGGTAAATATTTATGCACCAAACATACCCCAAAAAAGAAATGTCTTCTTTAAAAAAGTTAAAGATGTTATAACTAAAAATAGCTTAGGAATGGTCATTATAGGAGGAGACATGAATGACACCTTAACTAATATAGACAACAAGCATAATATGTCAAAAAAGTCCTTTAAAGAAAAAAAAGCTGTACCCAGCTTAAAATCTTTAATAAAAACGCATAAGTTAAGTGATATATGGCGAGAAATACATGGTAAAAAAATACAATTTACTTGGAGAAGGAAAAATAACATCAATGAAGCATCAAGAATTGATTTCTTTTTAACCTGTCCTGAAATACGAACTCAAATAGAATCAACAGACATAAGACCAGCCATTATAACCCATACAGATCATCAAGCAATATCTCTTATGATAAACTGTAGATCACAACAAAAAGGAAAAGGATATTTTAAAATAAATAATAGTGTTTTAGAAAATAATGAGTATCAAAACATAATTAAAAAACTTATAAAACAGTATGAATGTAAAGTATTACTTACCAACGACGTTGGGCTTCAATGGGATCTCTTTAAAACAGAGGTGCGAGACTATACTATAGCATTCTGTAAAAGGAAAGCACAAAACAATGTAAAAGAAATAAACATTTTAGAAAATAAACTTAAAAAATTAAATGAATGTATAAATTTGAAGTGCCAAGAAGATGTTATTGCCTATTTCAATGATGAAATCAATAAATTAGAAAACAAACTTAGTAATTTATATGAAGCGAAAACTAAAGGGGCACAAATTAGATCTAGAATTAAGTGGGTGGAAGAAGGGGAAAAAAATACAAAATTCTTTTTAGGATTAGAAAAATCTAGGCAAACAAAAAAAACAATAACAGCCCTTAAAGATAAAGATGGGGAGATACACAGAGATCCTACAAAAATATTGCAACTTGAAAGAGAATTTTATCAAGATATATACAAAAGTTCAAACCCTAACATAACTTATATTAAAGATTACATTATGAATACAGAAATTGATCATAAATTAACCAATAAAGAAAGTGAAAGTATGGAAGGTCTATTAAGTATCCAGGAATGCACAGAATCTCTATTTAAAATGAAACTCAATAAAGCCCCAGGCATTGATGGTTTAAGTGTAGAGTTTTACAAGATATTTTGGGAAGATCTGAAAGAATTTGCTGTTAATACATTCAATTTTTCACGTGTTTCTTCTTCTTATATCATATTTTAAACTTCAAAAAAACCTATTGTTGAGACATATTGCTAATAAATAAGATAATGACATTTTATTTTTTAATACTTCATCAGCTCAAATTATAACAGCTGGTGAAGCAGGCACACTTAACATTCCTAGTGACAAAGTCACTATAAAAAAACAAAATACCATTATCAGGGGCGTAGCAGCCGGTACGGCAGGTACGGCAGCCGCCGTACCAATAATTTGCATAAAAAGTTTTTTTAAAACCCAAGATTTTTGCATGGAAATAAAGAAAACAAGGTATTAAAGGAAATAAAAAAGATAGAAAATCCATTTATGAGTCATAAGTAATTTACCATATACATTCATTAATACCGGTACAATAGAAATAAGAAGATGGAGTATGTATGTACTTCGAGATTCCGCCAGTTGAGACGCACACCTTGATTGACTGCAAGGGTACAGCGGATCCATGTACACTCCCTAAGGATTAATGGAAATGTGTCCTTTACAATATTATCCCATCACCAGAACAATCCCCACCCAACACCGCCCAAGGGATTGTGTAGGACACCGGGAAGTCTGTTATTATGGTGGAGGAAGCCGAAGTACTCGGAATGAACCACCGGACTTCTCGACGGGAACAAACAACCCGAAGAGATTTCAGAAGATTGATCTCCAGGTTAACCTGGGAACAACTTTGACCTACCGAGGCCCCGAAGAATCCAATCTAGTTTTAAACTCCGGTCTGGATACCAGAGATGTGTGTGGGAGGGTGAAAATCGTACTCAGGACCTTCAGTACTGCAGCCATCGGTCTTAACCACTAGACCCCGAACTCACATTTTTTTAGTTTCAGTTTGAGCATCAATGAGACAACTCTCAATCCAAGTCACAATGTGTTAAAAAGAAAACAATTATAGGTAAAATTACGGTCTTCAATACGGATCCTTAGCTCTGCCACATCGAACAGCAAGCAATACAGAACCCCATTATAATTGACTAAAGTAAAACAATTCAAAAAGACAAACGACAAAAGAGAAAATGTCAGCTTCCAAATTGTGAACTTTCCATTTCTTTGTAGCAATATTACAGCATCGCCTGCATACGGAGTATATATCTCCCAATCGATACGATATTCCCGGGGTTGTATTTCCTATAATTATTTCCTTGATAGAGGGTTGCTGCTTAAAAGGAAGCAATAAAACCAAGAGTTCCAAATGGTAAAGTTAAAATCATCCTTTCGTAAATTTTACGGATGCTATCACGAGTTGGTTGAACGTAACGGACTTTCCGTTTCACATATATGAAATTGGATATATGTTACTTATTTCTTAACTACAATCCAGTTCCCTTTTCACGATTGTGACCTACCGAATTAGGCTATTTACCGGGTTCGTAAAACATGATCAACACGACGGGTGCCATATTGGGACTGAGCATGATCTGCTTACCCTTCCGGAGCACCTAAGTTTACATCCAGTTTTTTTGAGGGGTTGTGTTGTTTCGTCTTTAGTTTTATATGTGTCTTGTGTACTATTGGTTGTCTTTTTTTTCGGCCATGCCCGCGTTGTCATTTAATTTTCGATCTACGAGTTTGAATGTCCCTCTGGAAACTTTCGCCCCCTCTTTTCTACAATTATCCTGGCGTAAACATTTCATAACAACACTTGCATGACTTTTTTGTATGAATACTATGCCTCAGTGGCATGGAAGAACTAAAGTTATTAAGTACTCGGCTTCCCAACTTCGCTGTTTAAAGAGTTTCTGCAGAGAAAGTTATCGAGCAAAACATACGAAAAACACTGAACTTTTGCCTCTTTGGTATTTAAAAAAAAAAATCTGCCTCCAGTTTCACACCTTTTGTTTAATGACGGATTTTACGTCATTAAACAAAAGGTGTGAAACTGGAGGCAGATTTTTTTTTTTTAAATACCAAAGAGGCAAAAGTTCAGTGAAGCAAAAGATTGAATAATATTTCCGTAATCTCGGAGTTTCACCATCTACAAATTTACAATCTACTGTGTGATATTGAAAAAAAATGCTGAAAGTAAGCATTCCATGATGCTAAAACCTGTAACCATGCGTTACGAGTATACACCCTGGATATAAGTCCAGCAGTCACATTTACATGTAGTCGTCGATTTGATCCCTACGCCTTGTCCTTAGAATGGTACATTAAATGATACACATCATTAACTCATTTTTTTAATTTATTTTTTTAGTCATGATCACTGTCACTGACAGAAAAAAATATACAACAAGAATGTGTTCATAGTACTCGGATGCCCAACTCGCACTATCATTTTCTATGTTCAGTTGACCATTAATTGGGATTAAAACTTTGATTTCAAAATATATAGATAAGAAAACTATTACCTTTGGGAGCATGTGAACAAAGTTTCAAGGTGGTTGGAATTCAACTTCATCAACTTCATCAAAAACTACCCTGACCAAATACTTAACCTGAAGCGGCCACTATCATTTTTTCATTCAGTGGACCGTAAAATTGGGATTAAATCTCTAATTCGGCATGATGATTAAAAATATCATATCAAAAGGAACATATGTGCAGTTTCAAGTTGATTTGATTTCAACTTCATTAAAAACTACCTTAATTGACAAAAACTTTAACCTGAAGCGGGACAGACGACCAGACGAACGGACACACAGACCAAAAACATAATGCCTCTAGGATTGGCATATAAGTAAAGAAAAAAAAAGAATGATCGCTGAAGCCATGGTGTTTCTTATGCCAGTTACAAACCCGTTTATTAACATTTAATAAAGGAACATGTTATTACATTACTAGTATATTCTCAAAACACATCCAACTCTTTGCATTTCTTTCCCAAAACCAACTTTCCCCCCTGAAATCGGGTTTTATATCTAATAAAAAAAAATTATAATGAAACATTAGCCTGCGATTTACAATATGTTTGTGCAGCTGAACTTTATGTGAATGTATTTTTTAACCCTATAATCACTGTCTTTAGAAACGATGATGAACGAAAATGTTCTACCGTCGTTTGTTCTATGTTTAGAGGAGGACATCACGAGACTCAATTCTATGTTATTTGTACATTTTTATAATTTCAAAGCAGCATGCCAAGACCCCTTCTGCTCTAGCCAGGTGTCCAACACAAATTGAAAGTATTAGTTTTAGCTAAGATAATCCGTTTTTCCTATCCAGTTGAATTGTGAACTTTTTTGACACATATATCATGCACGGTTGAATTATTATTTTTTTTTTTAATATTTTGAAGTTTATAACTTAAAAAATGGAATTTTCAGGAGCGAAATTTCAGTGTCAGAAAAGGGTCAGAATGCAGGATTTTGCACCAATTATCCAAAAAATTCTCGGGGCCTTGGGCGGCCCGAACCCCTGCCAAGTAACCGCCTCTACGCGACTCATAAAATTTTCTGCCGTACCAATATAAATTTGGGTGCTACGCCTCTGATTATTCAACATGTTTTATATATATAAAAAAAAAGAAGGAATACACTCATTTGCTGTTTATGGTATTCAAACAAATTCAAATTCTCATAATTTTTAAAAGTATTGAAAGGGAGATAATTCAACCTCCTTATTAGTCTGCAAATTATTATCATGATTGTAAAACTTGTTCACTCTTTGTTTCTACCAGAAATATGTTATAACAAGGAGATTAAACTATAAAAAACACTGATGATAGATTATAATGTATCTGAACAGACTTACTTCTTTTAAAAAGCATGATGTTTTAAAGCACAATTTTCTTCTTTTAAAAGTAAATTCACAAAACAAAACAAAAAACATAACAGAACAATATTCAAAAAAAGAAAAATCACTTCAAAATATATTATTTTTTTAACAACAGATTAATGGGAATGCAATTTAATCATGGGGCAATAATTCAACAGGCTTCCATGATTTTTTTAATTGTAATGAAACTCAAATTATATATTAGTATCTTTAACTGGCTGTTCCTATTCTGTATTGACCCTGGTATAGATTCACTGTTAGGTATATTGGCTGTGAAACTACTAAAGTCAAGGTCAGATACATCTGATCAAGACTTTATAACAGGGCCAATAAAGCAACAACCAGTTCATAACACTTTTATTAAATGATTATTATTCTTAAATGAATCTAAGGCAGGTATAATTTCTATAATGTATGATTATTAGCAGGCTTTAAGCTGGGATTTTGAGGGCTTTAGTCACTTTTGCGCTAATAATTTCAACCTGTTTTTGTGTAACAGCAAGGGACCAAGGATGTATATTGCTAGTTTCAGATTTTTAAGGACTTGGGCATGATTGGCAGTTATTGTATGAATTGATTATATTGGCTCTTATTATGAAAAATTCTGACAGGGGATCTGGAAATTTAGTTCACAATTTCTCTTCAGTTTGTTCCAGGGGACATTCCTGATCAACAAAAGGTGGATTCAATTTTTTTTAAACAAGGAATCACAGCAGAATTTAACTGCATAATCATAATCCTTATAAAACGTCTAAATTTGTATTTGGATATGATTTCTATTAAGTTGGAACTGTATACAATCCTTTTTGGAACGATTATGATGACTGTAAGGAGGTTGTAAACAAATCGAGAGTAGTAAATGGATAATGTTTTCTACTTTCGGTTTAAAAATAAAATGAAAACAGGAAGTGACACGTGGATAATAAATTCAAAACGAGTGCGGATTCATCAGGAAATTATAATTTTTTGATTTAAATTCCTTTAGTAAGAGATATATATTTGTTTCTCTCGTTTAATTGATACTAAATGATTTCTTATTTTACGTTTTTGGTGTCTATAAATAGTCATAAGAATACTTTCACACATGCGTAGCACACAGTACAGAAAGCACCTGTTTGACTTGTGAAAACATTTCTGAATGTTTTGAATAAAGTTCTATATTTTATTGCGAACCCTATCATAGTTTTCCATAGATTCACCTGCAAGTTACCTGTCCATTTAAACTTTTGGCAGTTCTATTGTCCCATCTAACAAATACAACAGGTATTGTTCTCTGTATAGTTTATTCACTGGGACCTTTAAATTTCTTCTAAGAGAAATCTATCACTCATTGATTAATTTACCTGAACAAAAAATTGAACTGTCAATGAAGAAAAAATACTTATACCAATACTTAGTAAGGACTCACAAAACTGCATGTGGTGTTGTATTTATTCGATACCTGGAGTAACTCGCTTTTAATGTGTTCAATATTACATTTGTAATACTGATTCAAAAATTAAAAGTTGATTTCTGATCAAATATTCAATATTTTTGTGTGTTTGATAAATAAAAATTTGAATATTATTATTTTTAAATTAAGGTCTTCATAAACATATAAACATAAGTCTGTAAATGAACAACAACAAAAACATGTATATTCATTGGAAAATACTAAAAAATGTGTCTGAAATAAACTTTTTAGTATTAAACAAGTGTGGACACAGATGAGTGTGGATAGTATGTTTGAATGTTTGACAGTGTTTTATGATAAATGTAGTTCTATGATTTTCCTATATGTGTTATTAACTGTGTTGTACGATGACAACCAACGGGAGCATTAGGAGTATTGTTTATTTTATATGTAGTTTAGTTTTTATGTTCAAGACAGGCATGGAAGAGACACTAATTGCATTAGTTACCAAATGATTATGATAGAATATGTTCCACTTCTTTGATTTTGGATACATTTTATAGCTAGGAGAGCAACACATAATAGGTTCAATTTTTCGTGATTTTTTTAAATTGGGAGATGATATCTGAGAACATGATATAAGGAGCCTGTAATTCAGTGGTTGTTGTTTGTTTATGCGTTACATATTCGTTTTTTCTTTATTTTTTGTACATAAATAAGCATTATTTTTCTCCTTTGAATTGTTTCACATTGTCATTTTGAGACCTTTTATAGCCGACTATGCTGCATTAGCTTTGCTCATTGTTGAAGGGTGTGTGGCGACCTGTAATTGTTAATTTCTATGTCATTTTGGTCTGTTGTGGAGAATTGTCTCATTGGCAATCATATCACATCTTTTTTTATATGTATTTGCTAACTATTTGTATGGTTCTATTTATATATACTGAGTGCCAATGAAAGCGCAACACTTGGTTTTTCAAAAATAAAATTTATATTAGAAATCATGATCTTTCAAAATGAATTGTTCTTGAAAATTAACAATTCTAACAATAGATCGATATTAAACAAAAATGTTTCATTGTCATCTTTCGGGCGCAATAGATAAACGAAACATCCAATGTCGAATCATCAAATCGCAGTCCTAACAAAAAATGTTACAACCCTGTTGTGCAGCGCAATCTCGACAGCGCCGCGGAATTGATCATCCCGGACGTTTAATGTGATCTCGAGGAATGTTATTCCACTTGTCCCGCAAAGCAAACTCAAGCTGACTTTTTGATATTGGTGGTGGTTTTCATCGTCTAAACCATGTCAAATCTGATGCAAAATTTGCTCTATCGAACCTAAATCTGGCGAAACGCATGACTTTAGGCCAAGGCGGGTGCCAAACGTCTATGTAACCACCACTGACGATTTTTGGTACATAATGAATGATTTTTGGTCTACAGAATTCGATGTTTACGCCAGACGGCCATTAAGATGTCGGCTGTGGTGTTCTTTAACTGTTGAATTTCTGCGCAAATGGTGCTTTACTGAAATTGCTTCAGAGGATCTACCTTGACTACCATTGAACTCTCGTGACCTTTGGACATCCATCAGAGTCGATATCAGATATGTTAAAGACCAAATGTATCGGTTTTGCTGAGCGTTTCTTGCTTTTTGAACCCCGGGATGTGGCTTATCATTAACTGATCCATTTTTGTTGAATTTGTGGATGATTTGGGTTATTGTAGAGGCTACAGTCTTCTCGAAATTGTATGCTGTGAAAGGCTTCATTGGATCATGCCGGAAACTGCATGTCGCTGGTTGTCAGAAAGTCCTGGCATTTACTCAGATGTTTATTGTAGTTTCCTTACAATAAGGGCGGGAAAATTCATGACATTAGCCAAGCTTTAAATGACAAAATCGTGAAAATGGTGCGTATATTGAAAAGCGGTGAACTCGGTTTATGTCCGTTCAAAATAACCCTTACTTCGCATTTGTTCCAAAAATCACCCAACCGTAAAGTTGTCGACAATTGTCTTTAAAGTCATTTTCAACCAACTTTACAAAGTTCTAATATAAAATAAATAAAAATTATCAGACTTTTTTGCAAAACAAAAGTGTTGCGTTTTCATTGGCACTCAGTATATCTTTGTGGTGGCTTGTCAGTATCATTAGTAAAACACTTTAAAATGTTGAATTGATCCTCAGATTAGAAGAAATTTATTGGATTTTAGTAATGACAATGCCTAACATGATGCTTGGGCCTGATGAGCTAGAAAGTAAGCTTCTGTGCTGTTTTCTATCAATTCTTTGATAATATCTCCTTCAAAGCTGGTGAAAGCAAAACAAATTTGGTCAATGGACAAATAATGTTTGGTTCAAACAAAAAATAAAATGCTTTTATCTCCCTGTTACTTACATTGTACATAGAAATGATAATACATGGAGACATCCTTGTACATGAGAGTTGTCTGTACAATCTTTACTTCACAAAGAATGAATTGCATAACAATGAACCGAGCTCAAAGCAAAGCACTTTAATAATACACTTAGACAGAGAGCTCAATCCAGTGATATACTTTGTACTACAGGTCCTTCGTGAACATCCATCAACCAGAACCATATCTCAATAACATGCCATTCTACATGGTTGGATCAGAAGTCCTGAAAAAGACATGATTTTTTTTTTTATCGTATTTAAAGTATATATGCATAGGTTAAAACTTTCACAAATTTGAGGTATAATCATTCAGTGTCTGGCAACTATCAATCACTTCATGCACAAACTGATATAGGTTGAGCATGAGTGCCCTCTGTTGGAAATAAAAACATACCTCCACCTAATTTTAGTAAACTGATGAAGAAACATTCAAAACTATAAAATGTTATCCAAGACTTGTCAGTGTCTATATATAGCTATTCACCATCGCCACTGAATCAGTGATATATGTACACATAAATACATGCAAGACTAAAATTAAAGTACATATATAAGACTAAAACTGACATTCAGTCTTTACCTTCATTCCCCAAGTCCTGTTCAAATCTAATTCATGATAAAATAAAATTACAACCAATGAAATCAAAGGCGAATTAAGAGGCCCCCCCCTGTCTGGAAAAATATGGTTGATTATTTAGAGGACCACTGGAGCATGATCAGAGTGGGCCCTCTCTTAGGCAGTCAGTGGGCCCACACTTATGAAAATTTCTGGATTCGCCACTGGAAATATCCCTCTAATAGACTAGCATTTAAATCCCAGTTTTCTAATATGGTAGCTAGGTGGAACCTAAAACTAAAAAATTTGAAAAAAATATTTTAAATATATTTCAAATGCATGTATATGTGATAATATAAATTCTCCAGATTTCACTGTATTTTCCCTTTTGATGTTTTTCAACTACAGCCAGTTTGGTGTGGGTTGATGTTTGATTGTTGTACATGTTATATATCGACATGAGATTTGTTTATATACATAATACTTATTTCCCTAAATTCAAATAAAATAGATGTGAGAAATTAAAGGAAACCATATGCAAATATTAAAAAAATAATTTGCATTTGTTCTGTTGATTGATAGTGGTACACATATGAAGAAATGGTGAAATCACTTATATATAGTTCTGATCAAAAGTTTCATGATAGACATGCATGGTAAATAAGTAGTAGGTTGTTTGAAGTTTGCAGCATATTCAACTTTGAAAATCTTTTTCAGGTCTACAATCCATATAAAAATCTGTATATATGTGGTATAATTTCCAACGAGACAGCTTTCCAGAGGTTAAAATAACAAAGTAATTATAGGCAACCATACAGCCTTAATAAGTGAGAAAAAAACAGTCTAGACATGTTAAGTAAGCAACAATTAATGTAATGGCCTGATTTGCAACTTATAAACAACAGGTTTGGAACCCTCCCCCCAAAAAAATCAAAGAGCAGATTGCTCTGACGGATAAGATTGCCGTTGTTTCGTTGACACATGTACATGTATACATGTAGCTGGATAATATTATTTTCAAAACTAATTCAACTGCACATGTAAAATAGTTACAAAATAGCCAATCCCGGATAAAAGTGTATGAACAATGCGATTAGGCCTATTGTGTTTTATTTTTGTACTATCAATTCCAAGTTTACTTTCCACAGCAGTCACTGAGACTCAGAGTGAGAGAAGGTATTTCACTTCGTATCTTATTACCTATTTTCCTACGTTAATTCTAGGAGGAACCCCATTCCTAACTCTTTAAATATTTAATTTCCTTTCGGTCAGTGATCATGACTCCTTTCCGTACACATTTACCGGTTTAAATTTCGATCATTTTTAATATAATACACTTTATTGACAGAATGAGCTAATACTCGACGTATTGTTTAAATTCAGAATTCACGGAAGTTACTTCCAGAAGGGAGACAATTGGAAACAATAATATGGAAGACTCCATTTTGCCTGAAGGGGTGTTCTACGATGTGGACTATATTTATTTTCATTTAAATGATGCATATGATTTAAAATTATGCAACAATAATAACCTTCAATAGCAGACATACATAGAAAAGATCCCATGAGTTTAAAATTAATTAATTGAGTGGGGAATCCAGAGCAACCATTCAATCGAAAACCCCTCAAAGTCAAGAAAACTATACGCATGCGCATAATTTCCAAAAAAAACCTGGAGCAAGAACGTATATTAAATGTTTATTAAACGACCTAGATAGTTCTCTATTTCTTTATGGAAGTACAATCTCAAATATCAGTTTCATAAAGGTAAAATATAAGAAAAACTCCACTTCAGTTCTTATATGACAGAAATAGATTTATCGGAATTCAGAGAACTCTCGCATTTCATCAAACTGGGAATTCCCTCTAACGTGTTTCTAAATTTAGAAAAACACTAAATATAAATACAGCGTAATTCTGATTTTCCGTGTTGTTAAAAACACGCATATAAGTCAAGGGAATTATCAAACATGAAGATTATGAAAAGAACATTATAGGAAAGTTTGTTAAAGTTCAATCCCTTTGTTTGTTTTTACCTTTAAAGCAAGACAATCATAAGAATCTGAGATGTTCCTTAATGTTTAGAATAAAACGATTGACGTGAGGGCAATGCTCTGAGCCACCAGTATAAGTCTACAGATTGCTTGAAAGCAATCGTATCCCAAAAATTGTTCCAATGAAGATAAAGGCAAGCCTAGAGGGGATTCATTACATTTGGAACAACTTTTCTGAAGGATGGATACGTATAAAAATTAAAATATGTAATAAGATTGCCAAAAGACAACTACCCACAAATGTTCAAATGACAAAGCAATTATAGGCAACCATACAGCCTTCAAAAATGAGGGAAACTGTCCCAACATGAAAAGCATACATTAATACAATTGAGAAGAGAAATGGCCTGATTCACAATTCCACTAATAAACAGGTCGGGAACATCTTCCCTTCAAATAAACCAGATGCTCCACAGGGCGCAGCTTGATACTACAGCAGAGGCCGAACCCTGAACAGTTGGGGCAAGTATGGACACAACATTAAAGCCTGATACAGCTCTGAATTTGGATTGTGATCAAATAGTCAAAACAGAATAGGTTTCTGACACAGAATGAATGTAGTCTAAGAACTTAAAACATTTAATATTAAATTGGACTTTTACCTATTGTGGTCCTTTATCCAAAAATCTTAATACATGGTTTGAGGCACTTGTCGCAGAAAAAAATCCTATAGACTTAGGGGTCGACCATTTGATATTCTGGGGGAGGGGCAGGTGGATTTGTTTTTGATCGGTTATTTATTTTTGTAATCTAAGAGGACAAATTATTCATTTTCTGCACTAGTGAAGCAAGATTTTTCATTAAAGCAAGGGACTGATTTATATTCATTTTCACAACTGTTTTTATGATATTCGAAAAACATACAATTTTCAAATGATTTTTTTATTATAAACCAGGTGTAAATTGAGGCAAATAATATCATTGAGTGCATTTTCTTGTCAAGTGACCAGCAGACATTGAAATCTACCTTTTGAATGAAAGGAGAACTCATAAGTTGAAAATGAATGATGTAAATCTAGATTCTAATAATAGCAAAAGGGAGCTCACATTCACAACAGTTAAAGCATTGCTGAGTTAGTGAACAGAGCATTTTTCTCATTAACTTAAATCCACCTATTGGAATGGATAAAACCCGAATTTTAAGACATAAGTTATAAAATATCTGATAAAAAGCAGTACTAAGCGTGCATGTTACGCTAGAAACATATTCAAAGAATACAGTTTTATAACTTCTTAATGTCATATCCAATATTTATCAAAACCTAAAGGGGAGATACATGTGTACATGCACCTTACTTCCTATTTTTTTCCGTGGATGTCAATACACCTAATCGCTATTTATTCCATACCGGATAAGTTCTAACATTACACAACTTTTTCATCCAGTTGAAGCTATCTGGGGCCGTTGAAACAATTCACCATGCACAATACTTTTTAATGAAAACCCTTTTAACTTACCGTAAAAACTTAAAACAAAATAATTTTTACTTCAATTTAATTTCGAAAAAAGTGGATCATACTATATTAAAGTTTCTTGATAATCGCTTTCTAAAGTTTTTCCTCCCTCAGCTCTCTACTGAAAAACCTCTATTTTCAGCCGCATGACCCAAACAGGAAGTTTTACATGTGACTGGTTTTGCCAGATTGGACTAAATAGCAATAAGGTGTATTTTCTGGGATTGTTGAAAACTTGCATATTCATCACTATCTGATTTTATGGGTATAACAATCCAGACAGACAAATAGCAATAAGGTGTTTAGGAAAACATGACCTAAAGCCTCCTTCATATAAGTCAAAAACTTGGGAACTCATACTGAATGGTCAAATGTGTTCAATATGAAAATTGCAGTTAAGATGGTAAAATCACAAATCAGCCGTTAACGAAATGGACTGAAAGTATGACTTTTGCGCAAATTTAAAAGGGAAACAGAGGCGGATTTAGAGGGGGGCCCGGCCCCCCTTTTTGGGAAAAAATTTGGTTGCTTATATAAGGAATCACTGAAGCGTGACTGGAGCGGGCCCCCTCTTAGGTCAGTCAGTGGGCCCCCACATATGAAAATTCCTGGATCCGTCACTGGGAAATGACGGGGAAGGGGCAAATTAACATTCAAGCAGAGCAAATGCTGTTTAAATTAGTATGCGGGTTTTAAATATAGAGTGAAAGTGGAGTCATCTTTTTAAACTTAAGTTAAATATAACTTATGTAGACTTACCTTCTAATTCAATAAAAAAAAAACCACACACGACTCAGAACTATGTCTAATTCACTTGGACTACTAATATGCAAACCTAAAAACAAAAAGAAATATATCATAAAATAGTGATTGAAAAATTCACAACACTTTGAAAGGATAATCCAGACACGTGTTACACGGGGAGCATGTTTGTTTACAAATAATAATGTCACGTGATCGCGCACTGACCTCGCATGTCCTTACAATTCACCAATACATAACCATTTTCATGCAAACATGCAACGTGAATGTGATTGGTTATCAAATAATACAAAAATAATGCATGAACCGTTGAAGAAAAAATTATTTCATCAAATAGATGGATTTTCACTTTCGACACGAATAGGTCGAGTTGACATTTCTGTCATCGGAGATAGTATTGAGATAAATGGGATAAAACGGACCGTCAAAAAGGTCTAGAGAAGCACATCAGTAGAACCTTAACATGAATAAGTAATACTTACAAAAAATTCTCTAATTGATAAACTATATGACTAAAATTTCACGAAAATAACAATAAATAATTTTGTTCTTCGTGATGAAACTGCTTAAATTGGCGCGAAAAAATATTCTTACTCCTACTGCTTCACGTAAAAAAAAATGTATAGAATTGAATTCGACTACAGTTCAGCATAAAAAAACGTGAATATGCAAAAGTCTGATAATATGTTAATGAAAAAGTGTGTATAAATTTTCGTAAACGAAGTTACCTGTATACTTCACCAAGAACTACATTTGAGCGCAAAGATCGTATGTGTGATTTGGCTTATGTAACAATCGTCAATCGGAACTACTCGGCTATTCACTTCGTGCAACCAGAAAGGCCGAGTAGTTCCGATTGGTAACAAAGTACAACATGATTAATGGAATTTTTTGCTTTGCTATTAAATCATTGAAACCACGTGATTGAGGCCATCTATTTTTATTGCGGGTTCCACATATCTAAATCGGAATTATAGAAAAAATGGAATTTTGTGAGCAGAATCAAAACAGAAATGATGAACACTGCAACATTTCCATCAAAATAAAAATAGGATGGAGGATCTGTGTATTCACATTATTTGTAAAACTCTCCTTCTTCCTGTGAAGCGTGTGCTTTACATCGAGGCTTATTATGCTAAGCATCGACGCCACAGTACTTCAACCAATCAGACAATGTTTATTTGGGGCATTCTATCTAATTTTACTCAGATTTTGGAATATTTTAATCGAAATTATAGAAAAATGGAACATTGTTAGTACATATAAAATAGAAAAAGATGAATACTTTTAGCTGGAGATAATTTGGATGGGGGTTCTGTGTATTCACATTATTTGCACAACTCTCCTTACTGATGCCATATTTTGGAATTTCCGTGACCTAAATGGTTCGCGAAAATTAATATTTTTATATATAGTATAGTAACCAGATTTTATTTTGAACAGATTGAAAATATATTAATGATAATATTGAATAAATACAATATTGCATACAGTTTATGTGAGTTATTAGAAGTATTTCAATAAAAAAGAAGATAATTTTTTGGTCAGGTAAATTAATCAATGAGTGATAGATTTCTCTTAGAAGAAATTTAAAGGTCCCAGTAAATAAACTATACAGAGAACAATACCTGTTGTATTTGTTAGATGGGACAATAGAACTGCCAAAAGTTTAAATGGACAGGTAACTTGCAGGTGAATCTATGGAAAACTAAGATAGGGTTCGCAATAAATGGATATTATCGGAACTTTTTGATGAAAATTTATATCAAATATGACGAAAATGCCTTCGAATGATGAATCTATGTCAAAAATTTGTGATAGTTTGAGAAATATTGAAATACAAATGGGAACTGTCCGGGGGGAAAAAATTTGATCAAATGACTATACAATCCTGGATTATGTTGAAATGCAGACTGAGTGATTTTCCTGGGGAAAACAATTATGATGGTCAACCATGAGGTTTATTAATAATTAACGGATTAGTGACCAATCGGATGGCGATAAGCAGATTAGTTGTAATCACAACTTGTAACAACTGTTCCAAATGTTAATTACCTGGGGTCATAAACTTGTCAATAATCTTAAAGACAAGTAAATTTATAATATTTTAATGAGAAAATATTTGTACACTTTCAAAATTTAGGTGACGAAATTGATTTGAAATACTTTCTTTAATGCAAAAACCGTTTCGTAAATTACGAAAGTGACAAGCGCTAGCAAAATCACTGATTATAAGTAGGATGTGTGATAAACAACATTGATGCAATAGAAACTTGGTTCATGTTTAAAAGGCCCTTACATGTTGATCCCTAAATTAATTGATTTTTGTTTAGGTTATTTGATGTTGATCAGGATGAGAATGGTGGAGTATTTGCCTCCTTTAGATGGGCACAAGACGTTTGTGCTTTTTTACCTGAAAAACGATCTGGACATTTGCGCTTTTAATTTTGATACACCTGTATTAAATTGACCGGACATTTGTGCTTTTTACCTATAGTCGTCTACCTGTTATTTTAATGAGAAGTAATCATTACGTAAATTTAACTTATATTTCTCATTAGTACGACAAATGGTCCAGAATCCTTTGATGCTTCTACATGGCTCATCCTGCTTGCTATTTGTTTTAACTTTTTGAAGAGTATCATTTAACAATAGTGTGTGAATTACATTAAGATTCGTTATATTGATGAACAGGCGCCCCGGTCAAGTATTGAGAAAGAGAAACTTGATTATTTATTTGAAAATGTGGTTGAAAAACCATTCAGAACAGATAACAACAGCTATATTTGTTTACTCCTTGGGCTTCAGATATCAAGTAAAAATTGACCTCTGATGACTGTACGTGTTTTTATGTCTTTAGAATGTTTACTTCAGCTCAGTGTATATAAACTTTTAAGCACATATAAATGTGCTATGAAATAATTTTTTTAAACTTTTAGCCATAAAGAAAAATATGACTTTTACTCTGCCAGGTCAAACATGCGGGTCAAAGCCCGGATAAAAGAAGAGAATAGATAAAAAACCAAATATTGCAAAAACACAAATGTCCTTTTTTAAAAAGCGCAAGTGTCCAAAAAAATAAGCGCAAGTGTCCAAAAAAATAAGCGCAAATGTCCTATGAAAAAGCGCAAACGTCCCCCATCGCTCTAGATAATAGAAAAATTTAAGTTGTTTATTTATTACAAATGTATTAAAATTAATTTTTCCAAGGCTTGAATAATATAATAGTTTACAAAAAATACATTTTTTAAAAATGACATATATTTTTGTTACAGGAATAATCTCCAAGAGATATGTGTGACAACCCAATCTATTATAGAGAAATGTCATAAAAATGCTGAGCGACAGTTTGATAAATTCAATGAATGGTACCAGTAAGTACTTTACCTTGCCAAGAAATCATAAGAAAAATTGCTTATTTTGAAAACAGAAGCCAAATATTTCAAAAGGACCCAAGTCAATATTTATATAGCACTCTCACGCTTACAATTCATGCCAGAATTTTAATGAAACATGTCTTTGACAAGTTCGAAAATCAGTGACCATCAATAATTTCTAAAAGAGTTATGCTCCTTTGAAAATTGCCTCATGAGCGCTCTAATGTGTACAATTCTTGTCAGATTTTTATGAAATTAAATTATAGTTTTATATCAAAATGTCTTTAACTAGTTCAAAAATCAGTGCAGATCATTATTTGTAAAAGAGTTATGCCCTTTGGAAATATTGATTAATGGAATACATTGTCAGTGTCTCATGTGTACAATGTTGCCAGAATTTTATAAAATTATTTTTTATATCTAAATTTAAATTAACAATGTCTTTGGCACTTTTGAAAGTAAGTGCTGACAAATAGTTTTAACAAGTTATGCCCCTTGGAAGTATTAACTATAATGGAAAACACATTGCATTTGCTCTGAAGCCTTCATTTCCCTAAAATATTAATAAAAAGTTTTATGAACAAAATAAAGTGATTTTTTTAATTATTGCCTTTTCACCTTGGATAGATAAAACATGCACAACATTGCAACTTTGTTGTTTTATTTGATATAAAAGTTTATTCATAACAAAATTCAGACTTTTATATGTAGTTATTATTTTTATCAATGCATCACATCATTATAATTCTTTATTGTAAAATAACAATAAAGATGTTGGTATTTTATCTTAGAGTAAACTGATTTATTTTTTAGCTCAGCTGTTGAAATGAGATGTTCTACCAACAAGATAGAGAAAGATCTACTTCAGATAGAGCAGTTACACCAGAAACCTTTTGTTGAAAAGTTAAGGAAGGTTTGTAGAAAATAATAAAATAAAAGGTTTGTGAGAACAGGAAGAAAAATTTGTTTATCTATAAAAACAGGAAGAAAAGTTTTATATGTGTAGCTCTGATTGTCAATGTTGGATTTTGACATTAAAGTGAAACATTTTTTATTGTATTATATTTATTTAATTGAGGAAATATTTTTTTCAACACTTTAATACAAGTTGACTCATACTTATCATGGAAAGATAGTTTTTGGGATACGATTGCTTTCAAGCAATCTGTAGACTTATACCGGTGGCTCAGAGCAATTTCCCTCACGTCAATCGTTTTATTCTAAACATTAAGGAACATCTCAGATTCTTATGATTGTCTTGCTTTAAAAGGTAAAAACAAACAAAGGGATTGAACTTAATCAATTTTCCTATAATGTTCTTTTCATAGTCTTCATGTTTGATAATTCCCTTGACTTCGATGCGTGTTTTTAACAACATGGAAAATCAGAATTAAGCAGTATTTATATTTAGTGTAGTTATAAATTTAGAAACACGTCAGAGGGAATTCCCAGTTTTGATAAAATGCGAGAGTTCTCTGAATACCGATAAATCTATTTCTGTCATATAAGAACTGAAGTGGAGTTTTTCTTATATGTTACCGTTATGAAACTGATATTTGAGATTGTACTTTCATAAAGAAATTGAGAACCATCTAAGTCGTTTAATAAGCATTTGGAATATATCTTGCCACAGGGTTTGATTTGGAAATTATGCGCATGCGTATAGTTTTCTTGACTTTAGGAAGTACACCACTAATTAATGGCCCCATTGCTTTCTATGTTAAATTCCTCAATTTCGAGCTTAAGTTCAAACAAAGTGACAATCATTGCATGTCAAAGCAACACCTTCTGGTGTCCTGTACTGAAAAAATCAACATACCTTACAATGCATATAAGAAAGAACTGGTTCCCAGAACTTCGGATGTACCAAAACAGGTACTTCTGATCTGACAAAAAGGCAAAATGTACCCTCCTTTTTAAATTTCATGCCATTTTTTTATTATTTAAATTATCAGTCAAAAATTGTTCTACAATGATCACCAGTCATGAAGCTTTCATTTGATACCAAAGTTAATAAAATACTCTAAATGTTTTGAAAGTTATGTCCATGCGTAGGAACTATTTTGTGTTAAATATGTACTACTTTCTGGTATGTGCTTTCTGGCCGGGCCCGAATTAGTGGTGTTACACCTTTAAGGTGTTTTAGATTGAATGGTTGCTCTGGATTTCCCACTCAATTAATTAATTTATAACTCATGGGATCTTTTCTATGTATGTCTGCTATTGAGGGTTATTGTTGTTGCATAATTTTAAATCATATGCATCATTTAGATTAAAATAAATATATTCCACATCGTAGAACACCCCTTCAGGCGAAATGGAGTCTTCCATATTGTCGTTTCGAGTTGTTTCCCTTCCGGCAGTAACTTCCGTGAATTCTGAATATAAACAAGATGTCGAGTATTAGCTCGTTCTGTCAATAAACATCGTATTATATTAAAAGCGAATGCAATTTAAACCGATAAATGTGTACGGAAAGGAGCCATGATGACTGACCCAAAGGAAATTAAATATTTAAAGAGTTAGGAATGGGGTTCCTCCTAGAATTAACGTAGGAAAAAAGGTGATAAGATACGAATTGAAATCTACATCTACATCATACGACGATCCATCAGCACATTGATGACTATACGTCGGCGCATCGCTAACAGACACTTAATAAAATATAATAACCAATGAGTGAAATAAAATACCTTCTCTGACATCTCTCACTCTAAGTCAGTCAGTGACTGCTGTGGAAAGTAAACTTGGTATTGATAGTACAAAAATAAAACACAATAGACCTAATTACATTGTTCATACACTTTTATCAGGGTTTGGCTATTTTGTAACTATTTTCAAGTCTGTTTGTCATTTGAATTAGTTTTGAAAATAATATTATCCAGCTACATGCATACATGTGTCAATGAAACAATGGCAATCGTATCCCTCAGAGCAATCTGCTCTTTGAATCAAGACCTAGAATTAAAAAAAGAAAGTCTTATATAAGTAAGTGAAATATAGATTCCTACACTGCAACAATTGTATTACGATATTTCTCCACTCAAGACAGTTAAATTTTATTATTTAAAGCGCAAGGCTTGCCGAGCTTTTTAAATAATTAAAATTTAACTGTGGAGAGTGGAGAAATATCGTAATACATGAGTTATAGTGTCGGAATCGGTTTCTCTGATGATTTTTATCCTTCTTTTTCAAAGATTTTCAGAAACTTGTGTTCTTTATATGCAACGTCATCAGGCATGGTTGCCTTTTTTCGTGACGTCACAACATGAAAATTCAGAAGAAAACAAAACATTTTGACGTCATAATCAAATTTCAACTAATCATTTTCTGAGAACAGATATTTAACTATTGAGTAGAAATATTTTTCTCACACCTATCAAGAAATGTGAAATAGCATCAAAATTAGAGAAGCTCTATATCCAACATAGTTAGATTATTTTACTGTTTCAACTTCTTTGTTATAAAAAATGAATTGCAAAGTATCTGGTTGTCTTCCCTTTTAATATCAGACGACAAGATTTTAATTTTAGCTATATTTACTGCAGTTTCAAATTTAACAGTATAAGTGAAAATGCTTAAGTTGAATTCTGATAAAACCATGTCTTAACAAGTTTAAGAATTCTTTATTTTTATTCCCCACCTACTATAGTGAGAGGGCATTATGTTTTCTGGTTTGTGTCTCTGTTCATTTGTTCGTTCCGCTTCAGGTTAAAGTTTTTGGTCAAGGTAGTTTTTTATGAAGTTGAAGTCCAATCAACTTGAAACTTAGTACACATGTTCCCTATGATATGATTTTTCTAATTTTACGCAAATTAAAGTATTGACCCCAATTTCACAGTCCACTGAACATGTAAAATGAGAGTGCGAGAGCTGCACCCGTGTACCATGGACACATTCTTGTTAGCTCACCTGACCTGAAAAGTCAAGTGAGCTTTTCTCATCACTTGGCGTCCGGCGTCCGTAAACTTTTACAAAAATCTTCTCCTTTGAAACTACTGCGCCAAATTTAACCAAACTTGGCCACAATCATCTTTGGGGTATCTAGTTTAAAAAATGTGTCCGATGACCTGGCCATCAAACCAAGATGGCCACCATGGCTAAAAATAGAACACAGGGGTAAAATGCAGTTTTTGGCTTATAACTCAAAAACCAAAGCATTTAGAGCAAATTGATTATCAGGTCAAGATCTAGCTGCCCTGAAATTTTCAGATGAATCGGACAACCCGTTGTTGGGTTGCTGCCCCTGAATTGATCGTTTTAAGGAAATTTTGCTGTTTTTGATTATTATCTTGAATATTATTATAGATAGAGATAAACTGTAAACAGCAATAATGTTCAGCAAAGTAAGATTTACAAATAAGTCAACATGACTGAAATGGTCAGTTGACCCCTTTAGGAGTTATTGCCCTTTATAGTCAGAAAGCTCGACATAGGGATAGTGATCCAGCGGCGGCGGCGTTGGCTAACTTCTTAAAAGCTTCATATTTTAGAAGGTAGAAGACCTGGATGCTTCATACTCTGTATATAGATGCCTCATGCTACGAACTTTCCGTCAGTCACATGACCAATGTCCTTGACCTCATTTTCATGGTTCAGTGACTACTTGAAAAAAAAGTTAAGATTTTTTGTAATGTTAAATTCTCTCTTATTATAAGTTATTGGATAACTATATTTGGTATGTGCGTACCTTGCAAGGTCATC
The DNA here is from genome assembly GCA_019925275.1 of Mytilus edulis. Classification (NCBI taxonomy): domain Eukaryota; kingdom Metazoa; phylum Mollusca; class Bivalvia; order Mytilida; family Mytilidae; genus Mytilus; species Mytilus edulis. Next base: position 93,958,483 of record CM034349.1, on the reverse strand, counting down.
ATGCCCATCAGACAGTTTTCACTTGACCTCGACCTCATTTTATGGATCAGTGAACAAGGTTAAGTTTTGGTGGTCAAGTCCATATCTCAGATACTATAAGCAATAGGTCTAGTATATTCAGTGTATGGAAGCACTGTAAGGTGTACATGTCCATCTGGCAGGTGTCATCTGACCTTGACCTCATTTTCATGGTTCAGTGGTTTTAGTTAAGTTTTTGTGTTTTGGTCTGTTTTTCTTTTACTATATGCAATAGGTCTACTATATTTGGTGTATGGAATGATTGTAAGGTGTACATGTCTAGCTGACAGGTGTCATCTGACCTTGACCTCATTTTCATGGTTCAGTGGTCAAAGTTCAGTTTTTGTCTATTTTTCTAATACTTTATGCATTAGTCAACTATATTTGGTGTATGGAAATATTTTATGATCTATATGTCTGTTACACAGGTTTTATTTGACCTTGACCACATTTTCACGGCCCATTGCTAAGTGTAAAGTGTTTGTGTATCGAAGAATTGTTAGCTGTATATGTCTGCCTGGCATGGTTCATTTGACCTTGAACTCATTTCATGGTTCATTGATCAATGTTTCGTATTCTTTGGTTAATGTTGAGTTTATGTGACAGTTGTAATAAAGCTTTATATTTAGGTCTATCAACATAATATCAATGATTAGTTAAGTAGGCGAGACATTTCAGCGTGTGCACTCTTGTTAACCATTTTAGTAATCTTTTACAAAAATCTTCTCCTCTGAAACTACTAGGCCAAATTTATCTTTGGGGTATTTAGTTTTAAAAAATTGTGTCCGTTGACCCGGCCATCCAACCAAGATGGCCACCATGGCTAAAAATAGAACATAAGGGTAAAATGCAGTTTTTGGCTTATAACTCAAAAAACCAAAGTATTTAGAGCAAATCTGACAGGGTTTAATTGTTTATCAGGTCAAGATCTATCTGCCCTGAAATTTTCAGATGGATCAGACAACTGGTTGTTGGGTTGCTGCCCCTGAATTGGTAATTTTAAGGAAATTTTGTAGTTTTTGGTTATTATCTTGAATACTATTATAGATAGAGATAAACTGTAAACAGCAATAATGTTCAGCAAAGTAAGATCTACAAATAAGTCAATGTGACCAAAATTGTCAGAGAACTCCTTTAGTCATTACTAGGGTATCTATTTTAAAAAAAAAGTGTCTAATGACCCTGCCTACCAACCAAGATGGTAGACATCAGTAAATACTTCAACAGGTTAGCGACACAGGCTCTTGAGAGCCTCTAGTTTTTTATAGTATTCAAATTTAAAAAAAAAAATTTAAACTCCCTTTATAACAGGACAGTATTTTTATTTATTGAGGAATTGCTTTTTATGTATTGGGTATCAAAAAGGAAGATCTTCTGAATCTACAGCCAGATTGATGATGTATTTGATAAGTCTGAAATTAATCTCCTTATCTTGCTTAAAAATAGGAAAATGTTAAAATTTAAGATTGTATTAATTGTACATTACCATTATAAGTGAATAGATTCATAAGTGTTGGATACTGGTTCTGGTAATTATAAAATATCTTTAAAATTGGCTAACTAGTGGCTCTCTTTTCTTTGATAAATTAGAGGATTTAAGGATGTACTTAGGTGAGGTGAAAATTAATAAACTAAGAAGTTAATATTGATACTATAAGCTGGTAGAGCATCAATTAAGGATAAAAATAAGCTAAAAATATGACCTCCTTTTTGAGATATTTGAGATTTAAAATATGGCAGGAAAAGGCTGACTCAGACTTTTACCTTATATTTGCATTGGTATTATTAGGTCTTAAAACAAAAGAAAGAAAATTAAGAATCTTCTAAAATTTTGGTAAATGACCTTTCACGAGCTATTAAGTCTTATATGAAAAAATAAATGGGTGTTATGGGGCAAAATATTTTACATTATATTGTATGGAAAAACACCAAGGAGTTCGAACATTTGACACAAATTCCAAAACCTCACCTAAGTACATCCTTAAAGACCAAGACTATATTGCTAACCCTTTGAATGGAAGAAAAATGTATATCTGATGGGACTTTGTTCAAATAACAACATTTGAAGAAAAAACAGTGAATTTCTGAGTTGACTAGTCATCTTACAGAATAGCCAAAGCAGAGCTTTAATTTGAATGTTCCTAGAACAAAAATTACAAAAAATACAATGAATTGATTTATGAAAAAATATAAACATAAAACCATGTTTGAAGAATTGAAGTTGGAGAGAATAAAACTAAATTTTAAAAAGTACATTAAGTACATTCAAGAATTAACTAGTGGCTCACTTTGGTCTATGTGCATATTCAACAGAGGACACTTAGATTATCAAAATCTATTAAAAGACTAGTGGCACAGGGGCTATCTGATGTTCAAGCAGTAGTTAAGAAGAGGTTAGATTTTAAATCAATCAATCTAATTTAAAAGTCCTTGTATTTTTTTCAGACATCTGGAGAAGTTGTACAGAGTCTAACAGATATCAAATGTGCCTTGAAAAATCATGGAGTATTATCCAATGGAGTAATTGATAGAAATGACAGTCTCTCACCTAAAGTGTGCTCGCTGTCTTCTCCGAAAGAATTTGTTTTACAGATTAATAATGGGTATGATCTACAATGCATGTGTTATAAAAAAAGATATATGATAAATGTTTTAAAACATGCCTCATGTGGCATTTTTTGCTAGAGGTTTTCTATACTTTGCAAGAAAAAAGATGCAAACATTACTAAACATTTTCTTTATTTTTCAGTCCATTGATTTTGTTAGAAATATTTTTAAGAAAATTTATTATGTCATATGTGTAAAGCATCAATGTTTACGTAACTGTAAATACTTTTGTTCATGTTGTTTGATAATTTGAAGGTGTTACATAAAAAATAAACATGTCTTAGAAACATTATAAACCATTGTCAGAGTAAATTAAAGCTGACAGTGTAAAGCATGTGCTAGAAACATATATAAGTATTTTAGTTTATTTTTGTAGCTTTGAAGAATCCCAGAAACTAATGGAAGAGACACAGAAAGCATTCTCTGAAAATAACAAACTGTTGACGGAGTAAGTTGGTTATGTATCACATCTATTACCAAAATTACTGGGTCATTTCACATACATAGTCAATGTAATGTTTTATACTTGTAAATGTCTAAACTATGTTCTCTACTGAATAATTCAGTGTTCATTTACTCTGTTTATATAAAGAATAACTCATATACAGTTACTGTCTTCTTGGCATCTCTACTTACACCCAACAGTCATTGTTACATCAAGCGTCAGTTTAGAACTTGTGGAAGGCCAGAAATAGGTGTTGCTTTTTTGACAGTGGCGTCAATATTTGTTATGTCTTCTGGTTAAGTCAGTTTGACAGGAACTACTTGTGATAGATCAATGTTCTTTTTATAAAGTTGTATTACTTTTAGAACATATCAGTATAACAACTATTTCCAGTCTCTGTCCCCTGGGATATGGGTCATTGACTTTCAATTAATTAGCAATTTTCAATGTTTAGGTTTCTGCTTTACTGTTGATTCATTTATTTTCGTGGGTATCAATTTTTCGTGGATTAAGGAAAATTTACATGCTCGTGGATATCGTATTTCGTGGTTTTACTGAAGTCTACATACCAGCCTATACGAAATTTGTTATTCATTGGATATTTAATTTCGTTGTTCACCTATACCCACGAAATCCACGAAAATTGGTATCCCACGAATGATAATGAATTCACAGTAATCAGTCCAATAAAAAATATTTGTGATAGATCAATGATATTTTCTATAAAGACGAATCACTATCAGTATATCTTAGTATGATTATAATTTTGAAGTATGATGTCCATCAAATTGGGGTTGTTTTCTTTTGACAGGTGAGACAAATCTTTTGTTTGATATTTTTATAAAAACATATTTTTTGGTGTAACTCTTAAATCATTATATGATAATTAACAAAAATGTTTAACGTGTCCATTTGATTAAAAAAAAATGAAAAATGCATATTTCTGTTTCAGGCAGACCCACCTGATGTCAGAATTAAACTACATGGATAAAGGTATAGGATCTGGAACCATAGCAACCAGCAGGGATATGTTAAAATAAAATGGATGACAGTAATCAAAATCCTATAGATCCTTTATTACACAAAAAGTTTCCTATATAATGAACTTGGGACATTGATTTTTGCATCAGCTTAAATTTCCATGATCATTAAAAAAGTATGTAGGTACTCATTAATGGAGATGACTGGGATATTGTTGAAAGTATTGTAAGGTTGGATAAAAGTTATTTAAATATAGATATGGTATTATTTGTGAGTAAACTCATATTTCTATTTAATATGGTTGTATTCTACCGGGTAAATAGAAAGTATTGGAATTATCAACAACTGACATGATCAACTTCAACAGCATTTGATGGTGTTGGAATTTTATTTATATTTAGGAATAATTTACTGTTTACTTTATTCTGTGATAAGCTTTTATATTCATATATGTACCGATGAAATGAATTATTTTTTATCAGAGAGATGATTACTATCATGAAAAAAACATATTGTCTCAGATATAAAGATGATTTTTATGTTATATTAAATGTTTGACACTTCTGATTCTTGAATTTTTTGTTGTATTCTCAATTTTATTGATTTATTTCTGTAATTAATAATTATGGCACTTTCTACAGACAGAAAAATAACTACTTTTTCATAGAACTATTTTCTTGATAAAATCAGTAGTTCACATATTCTGATGTGTGACGTGATGTGAGCAATTCCAACTTGATTGAAATTTTGGATCAAGTAGAACAGACTCTAGAACTTAAGTATTTTTCAGCATTTTCTTTAAAAAGATGGCAGCAAATTTTTGTTTACCAAGATATTTGGAATTTTACACACCTATTGAGATTCTGCACCCTGCATTTCAGAATTGTTTTAAGTATTTTTCCTTTTTACACTTCCATGTATCTAAATTTAATTTAAGAATAGACCGTTTTTGTTAATGGGCCATCTAAAAAAAAAACACCTCCTGGTGCAATATTCTCGATGTGTTAAAGACCCATTATTGGCCTTCGGCTGTTTTCTGCTGTTTTGTAGGGTTGTTGTCTCTTTGACACATACCCCATTTCCATTCTCAATTTCATTTTAAATTATTTAAGAAATAATCAGTGCAATTCAAGCATTTGTATCTTAATTTTATGTTTTAATGCAGTTTACCATGATGTAATGGTCATATCGACTTGTCTGTTATCATGTAACAAATTGTGATTTTTTAACCAGATTTCATGGTTCACTGAATATGGCCATTTTAGAGTGTCATCTATGAACACATGCTCTTGTTGATATTGTTATCATTATGATATCAATCATGTAGATATAATGATATACTTCAGACTGTTTTTCTTATTTAAAATATCTTTTATATATAGATTATATGCTTTGTGGATAAGGACTGGTGATCAGAGATTTATTGTACTTTTATGATTTTCTCTTTAAGATGTCTTTTCTTATGCATGGATCTAGTTTTGTCCACCAAAAAAAATTGGTAAACAGTTCATGTTCTAACTCAAACATATTCTTTAGTCGAAGGATTTTCATAAGACTTCTAAAGATGATTATAAATAGTAATCCAAGGACTGGCATAAATTTGATTTTGGACGATTCTCATGTTTCATGTTTTCATGTTGTTACTATTTTACCACAAGCTCAAACGTTTGACAATACATAACATTTTGATAATGCCTAATAAGTATTGAATTGTTAGCCATATATTTTCATCACCATTTTCCAGAGTGTTGTATGAATTGATTTTATATTTGATTTAGAACAGTATTATGATGAGTAGTATTGTTTTATTGATTTTCTCATCTGCTAGGCAGTCAATTCCAATTTGGCATGACTTTAAATATTTATGACACCTTACCCTTTTTAGCATTGGTTTTTCTTTCCAAATTTTTCAGCTCCTGTATTTATAAAAGATTGTTAAAGTGTGATGTGAAATAAAATTTGTGTATTTTATATCTTTTATTAAATCTTAAATGTTTTATTATTATATGTTTTATTGGAAAATGTTTTTATAAAGGAAAAAACCTCAACAAACATAAAAAACAAAGTGACCTCAAAAATTTGCATGATTTATTTAACATGTCAACCAATATGTAGATTGTTGTTTGACAAAATTACATAGAACTATTTGAATGTATCATGCAGTGGCATTTTATAACATGTTGTCAACAAAACTAGACTTTAGTTTAGTTGGTGTTAATAATAAATTGTGTTTGTTATATATTTCTCAACAGATTGTTATTATTTTTTTAATAAAATTCTAAATGATGTTATTTTTTATCATTAAGCCTTACATACATTTCAACAAAGTGACATGAAGATCTATTTGTTTTAATATACCTTATCATAATGGAGATTTTATTTTGTACATACATACCCATAGATACCTTACACCCTTTAATCATATAAATTAATTAATATATTGAGATATATATAGATTTTTTCATTGGTACCAGTGTATTATAAGATTTATCCAATTGAGACAGTTAGAACTTCCTACGTATATTCACAAAAGTTGTCAAATACATTTACACCTGTTAGAGGACATTTTGTTTCATCCAATGAGTTGATAAAGGTTATGAACCATAAACTCATCCAATCATCTTCTGAGATCATCAGCAACTACATGTTGATTAATTTTTGTTATACCATGGTTATCAGAAAGGATAAAATTGACAAAGAATTAACAATTTTTAATTGCCCCCGCCTTAGCAGAGGGGGCATTAAGTTTTACCGTTGCTGCTGTACATCCGTCTGTATGTCCGAAAGTTGGTTTCCGTTCTCTAACTTGAGTTTGCCTCAACCAAACATTATGAAACTTATACAAGATGCTTATTACCACAAAACACAGATCAAGACTGAATTTTGTTGGTGTCCCTTTTTACTGTTCTAGAGTTATGCCTGATTACAAATGGAAAAATTGTTGAATTTTTAATTTCTGTTCACCAACTTGAGTTAGCCTCAACCAAATGTTTTAAGACTTATACACAATACTTATTACCACAAAACTCAGATCAAGTACATTTGGGTAGCGTCACTTTTACTGTTCTTCATTTATGCCCTTTTAAGATTTTGCTTATATCTCTAAAATTTTAGTAATTAGAGAAATATGACAGTAAAACTGTTCAGCTCAACAAGTTGTATCTAATCTACCCTGATATTTTTTTTCACTTGTTTTGAAGTTTTTGATTTTCCTTGTTGTTTAAAAAAACTGTAGGAGCTAAAGGAAAAGTGCAAATTCCAACAATGATCAGCATGACGAGATGCATCCAGCCTGAAAATTGGAGAAATATTTAACTCCTTGTTTTTGGAATTATTGCCCCTGAAATATTATTTTTTCCCAATATTTAGCAGTTATATATAACTGCAGAAGTTTACCGAAAACAACAGTTGACTCCGTATGGAAGTTATTGCCCTTTAATGATAATTTTTACCATTTTTGTTTTGCATTTTTGCCTGTTCAATTTATTATAAAAACTATAATATTACCTAGTTTTTCAAGTCTCAGTCTCAATTCTAATTGATCTAGGTTGGCTGTCTGTATTTGTTGTAAATCTGATATACTGAATATTAATTAAATATTTGCCACTGGATGTTAAAAGTTTTAAATGAATCAATCAAGCTTTCTTGAATGTTTATAAATAATCTGAAAATGTGCACTTGCTTACAAACACCCTTGTATAATTGTAGATTTTCAAGATGTGTACATAATCAATTGCCAACACCATGCTCAATGAGAGGCACATATTTGTGTATTCAACTCCAACTCTAGTTTCAACAAGCCCAACATTCTAGAGAGTTTGAAAGCCCAGGGTTGGAAATGGTGCTGACAATTGATTCAGTGTGTCTCAGAGTGACATTAATGACATTAGGCTTATACGCCTATTGAGAAAGTGCAGTTTTCATTGCACAATTGTTTTCTATCAACAGGATGTGGGAGGATGTGGCAACCTTAACACAAAGATCAAATGTAGATGGACAGATGATATCAAATACATACCTGCCAACTGTCACTATTTGCGGGGGATTTCCCCCATGAAGGCTCCCAAATTGAAATTTTGAAAGAGCAGTTTTGTCCACAATTTAAACAAAACAATTAATTTTACAATGACTTTAGGCTTATAAAAGTATGAAGAAGCCAAAAAACAACATTAAAATGTATTTGCAGGCCCCCTTGAAGTTTTCTTGGGACTATGACAGCCATCTTGCACGCAAAACTCCCATGGGCATTTTGAAAAGTTGGCAGGTATGCCAATATTGTCTGGAACAGATGATTTTCTGTAAACTCGATTTATATCTTTACCATTCTCCAGACAATTGAAAGAAATATAAAAAAAAATTATTTAGGTGACTGTACAAACATCAAACATTACACATCATGAGACATTTTATTGATATTTTTTTTAAGTCACTGATCACCTCGCTTAGTCCAAGGTACATGTAGAAACTCCAATAGTGCACATAGCCTCCATCGATATTTTTGTGAAGCGAACTACTTTAAATATCTTCCTAGTTCATCATCAAGCGCAACTGTGGATCACAAGATTTTACTGATAAATATATTGCCATCCAGTGCTTGTTTGATCTTCACATTAATCCTAGCCTAAATCTCCAAATAAATCCAACAAGCTCAGTGGATTTATATTGGAAAGGAAAAGGTAGTAATTATGAAGTTATATAGGAGAAATCAATCTCACAAACTGATTATGAAGTTATATAGGAGAAATCAATCTCACAAACTGATTATGAAGTTATATAGGAGAAATCAATCTCACAAACTGATTATGAAGTTATATAGGAGAAATCAATCTCACAAAGTGATTATGAAGTTATATAGGAGAAATCAATCTCACAAACTGATTATGAAGTTATATAGGAGAAATCAATCTCACAAACTGATTATGAAGTTATATAGGAGAAATCAATCTCACAAACTGATTATGAAGTTATATAGGAGAAATCAATCTCACAAAATTACGAATTTTCTGTTGATCGATAGCACTGTCTTTACTCACCTATGAACTAAACTTTAACGCTTATACCTATCAACACTGTCAGTCTACATGGTCTATAGATAATTATCGACTTAGTAACCATTATATGAAGGAAAATATTCGAGATAAATCATAGAACTACACTAAAGATGGAAAATTACCACAAAACAAAACAAAACTCTTTTGAAGTGTTACCGTTTTACATCATCCAATGGTCTGAAATTGTAGCTTTTCATACTGCATATATATATATCTTTTTTTCATTGTTGAAGACCGAATAGACATGATAAACATCTTTTTCATCATGGTCTGTGAAACCTTAAGTGGAAAACATAAGTCTTTTTAACAGAATCTTTTAACAAATCAAGATGTTTATAAGGGAAAATGATACATCTTAAACAATACCTTAATGACATGGAAATGCAATGAATGAGTGTGTACCTCACACAGTGGGATACGTTTTACTGGATCATCAAGTCAAGCTATAGACTCTTGTGATTTTTCTCTCATTACTTTATATCTGTTGTCGGTACTGGATAGATATAAGAAGATGTGGTATAAGCGCCAATGAGACAACTCTCCATTCAAGTCACAATTTTTAAAAGTAAACCATTATAGGTCAAAGTACGGTCTTCAACACGGAGTCTTTGCTCACACCCGCTTCCTCACACCGAACAGCAAGCAATAAAGAGCCCCCGAAACGACAAGTGTAAAACCATTCAAACAGGAAAACCATCTGTATAAAAACACATCAAGAAACACTTACGAACCTCATCAACAAATGACAACCACTGAACATCCGGTTCCTGACTTGGTATAGGTGCAAAACAAATGGATTAATACCCCTAATGGACATTGAATGAGGAACACAGATTTATGAATCTCATCAAAATGTTAGTTCGCCATACAATTGTGGAAGCTGTTATTTTAGAAATTGACATAACTGAACTAGGATTGGTGTTTTATAGATCTTATGTGACTTTTTTTTAGTGTGATTAGGTTCCAAGTATACAAAGCAGTCGCATATCTCATTAACATGGTATTGTCCTTAATATGTACATGTTATATTTGCCACTGGAATCAAGCAGCTATCGACCAAGCGTTACGGACGACTTTTGTTTATTTCACCCTAACCAAGGACGTATAACTAAGATATAACTCCTTGCCCTAACGAATGATATTGATGCTGATGTCTGATATAGGGTGCGGGAATTTCTCGCTGCATTGAAGACCTGTTGGTGACCTTCTGCTGTTGTCTTCTCTGTGGTCGGGTTATTGTCTCTTCGACACATTCCCCATTTCCATTTTCAATTTTAATTTAATTTTCTACCTCAATTTAACATTCAATTACTTTTATACCCGTTTAAGAAAGTTTACTGAAATTAATGTGTGTATTGTACAATGTATAAATCGAATTGAATTTGTAAAATTATACTAAATGGAATACACTAAGTAATAATAATGATAATGATAAAATAATTGGATGCCATAAACTTTTATTTCAGTTTTGTTCAGTTTTATGAAATGATTCTCAGTACTGTAGAAATGAAGTATTTCACATGCATTCGACTTTTTACGTTACGTTTGTTGAGCTTGTTAGTTGAGGAATTGTAAGCCTTTCTGTTTGGCATAATGGTCTTGTAAATGTATATTAAAGTGGTTCTGTTAATTAATAGTTTGGCTTGTGTCAATTTTCTAGTTAATAGTTTAGGGATAGGGTTTTTTTCTTCTCTTTTCTTCATTGGGGTTCCTTGACAGTTTTGTATGATTTTCACAGATAATGGGGTGGCATTGTGCACGGGATCCTGTCTTTCTACACTGATTTAGCGGTAACGTTACCATTCCAAATATATGTACTGTACCGAATTATATTTTGTATTTTTTTTTGGAAGTATCTTTGTCACAAATTTTTTATTATACTCAGCACGACGATTTAGTGGTTTATACTTATATAACTATACTTGACACTAAACACGTCTATTGTAGAAGAACATTAATTTTACTGACCTCAATGGTTATACATCTGTTAGGAACTCGAAAAGCGTAGGTGTATGAAAAAATAATGTTTTGCTTTCCTTTTTTTTTAACCTAGAGCTGGGAACAGTATATCTAATATCGGTCTAGTATATTTGGTGTTCATTTCCAACTGGCAGGTGTCATCTGACCTTGATCTCATTTTCATGGTTCAGTGATTATAATTAAGTTTTTGTGTTTTGGTCTTTTTTTCTTATACTGTATGCAATAGGTTCACTATATTTGGTGTATGGAATGATTGTAAGGTGTACATGTTTATCTGGCAGGTGTCATCTGACCTTAACCTCATTTTCATGGTTCAGTGGTCAAGGTTAAGTTTTTGAGAGTTTTGTCCTTTTTTCTAACACTTTGTGCAATAGGTCACCTAGAAGTTTGGTGTATTGAAATATTTTGTGATGTGCATGTCAGTCTCACAGGTTTAATTTGACCTTGGACTCATTTACATGGTTCAGTGGTTATAATTTTTGTGTGTGTGTTTTGGTCTGTTTTTCTTTAACTATAAGCAATTATAGGTCAACTATATTTGTTGTATGAAAGAATTTTAAGCTGAACATGTCTGCCTGGCATGGTTCATCTGACCTTGACCTTATTATCATGGTTCGTTGGTCAATGTTTAGTTTTCTTGGTTAAGTCTGTTTCTTAGAAACTATAAGCAATAGGTCAACTATATTAGTGTATTGAATGATTGTAAGGCGTACATGTATTTCTTATTTGGTTTATGGGCGTTTTTCAATAAAAGCGTGACTTTCAGACCTAAACAAATGGAAAATCAACTTGTTTAAAATTTTATTTCAAGAGTTATTTTGAATACCTCTACTATAAACCTGTTTTTAAACAAAAAGTGCAATCTTAAATACTCTTTAAAATGATATTATTTTCATAATTTGTGTACTGTTTCGTAGGGGACTTTTGTCCACTACGAAACTGCTTCTAAACACACATATTATTGCAATTTTAAATGTTTCCTATATTAATATTTAATATAGACATTCCAGTTTGTTTACTTTATATACTACAAAAATCTAATTTTTTTCTGAATTGGAGAACCATTTTTTATCGATAAAGATTAGACAGTACTTCACATATGAAGGTACAACTCATGTTACGTAGTGGAAATTTTGATGCGTTTCGTAGTTGACAAAACCGTTTCGTAGTGGACAAAAAGTTTCGTAGTTGACATCAACCCTATTCTATGTTAATAAAAACATAATAAAAATTACACGAAACTAACCCTTGTTATTTGTTTTGCACGAATATAATTGAAAAAAGAGTAAAAACAGACTGCATGGTAGTGGTAGTGTCCACTACGAAACGTTTTTCTCCCATACTTGTTTCGTAGGTGACCGTTTCGTAGGGGACATATTCACATGTTTTATTTTTTTCCCCACAATCCCTTTATTATAATAGTAACAAGACTGATTGTATTCATCAAAGCATGTATTAAGCTGTACACTGATATTTTTTTCATAATTTTAAAACCAGATACTGAAGAAGATTAGACCCGTTTCGTAGTGGACATTAACAAAAATACGGTATCACTCTGGTCCATTTGTTGTGCTCATTTTTTTTTACCAACAATTTAATTGCCGGTTTAAAAGCATCACTTCTTTTGTAAGACCCTAATGTTTATATCTCTTGCAAACAAAATTACATTGATTTTATAAAACTGTTTATTAGCAAATTTTAATGACTTCGTTTCGTAGTGGACATTTTGTCAGGGACACACCCTCTAAAAATAAAAATCCTATGTTAAAAGCTGTTTATTAAAATATGTTGGCTCTAAATATGCTTTTGAATTATTAAAGAACTTATGTTAAGTAAAAATAACATTTATTTCTACATTCTTTTACCATATTTTAGAGTATAAATGTTGAACAGGCGGTCTAGGCGGACATGCCATTTTGGTTGTTTTGGACCATTCAGGAATCAATATCTTATCAATCCCTCTAAAAAATAAACTGTTTCTTTGCTTAAAAATGTTAATTTTAATTCAATGTACTGACTGCACAAAAAATTACTTGCAAAGATCAAACACATTTTTTTAAAGTGGCTAGGACAAGAAAGTACGTTTTTATTGAAAAACGCCCATATATGACCTTGAACTCATTTTCTTGGATCATGTTAAGTTTATGTGATAGTTGTAGTAAAGCTTTATATTTAGGACTATCAACATAATATCAATGATTAGTAAAGAAGGCGAGACATTTCAGCGTTTGCACTCTTATTTTACTCAAGGATTTTACTTTAGTGCTATTTTTATACTTGTAAAATATTCAGGATGAACAATTCTTTTAAACTATATCAAGGCATAAAAACTCTTTTTGAAGTCGTCACGAATGCGAAGTAATATCCTTCAACAATAAAATTGACATTTTGTTTGCAATTAAAGAAAAAAAGAAAATAAGTATTTGAAATTTGTTGTCTGTTGTTATTTAAATTTTGCTTCCAATTATAGTTATACTGCAGAAGATGGACCAAGCATAATGAACATCTGGCAAGAACATTTCCAACAACTAGCTACTCCAACAATAGAGGAAAATTTTGACACTGAAAAACTAGAGCTAGTAGAGATACAAAACAATATAATAGAATCCATAGAAAGGGAAAAAGGTCAAGGCATAGATCTTGTTAATGTAAAGGAAGTAAATAAAGCTATAGAAAAACTTAAAGCAGGAAAAGCACCTGATGAAGATGGAATTTCGGCAGAACACTACAAACATGGGATGGAAGAGTTAACTCCCTTTATAGTACATTTGCTAAATTTAATCTTAACCTATTTGGATGTACCAATCTTCCTAAAGACAGGGATTCTAACACCAATCTTAAAGAAAGAAAAAGACAAAACATTACCATCTAGCTATAGAGGAATAACTGTAACTAAAACCTTTGCAAAAATATTACAAAGTATATTGAAGGATAGAGTTGACTCTGTATTTAACAACATACAAAACTCCCTGCAAAGAGGCTTTACAGAAGGAGTATCATCACTATGTGCAGCATTCCTCACATCAGAAGCAATCGAAGAAAGTAAGAAATTAAAGATACTGCTGATCTTAGTAACTCTTGACGCAGAAAAGGCATTTGACAAGCTAAACCATGAAATACTATTCAACAAACTGTACCACTATGGAATAAAAGGAAAACTCTGGATATTACTGAGAAACTTGTATAAAGGAATGAGCATCAAGGTTAAATGGGAAGGGCAATGTACAGAAGATGTCATGGTTCTACAAGGAATTCAACAAGGTGCAAAACTATCTACAACGCTATATAAATGCTACAACAACGTCATACTTGATAGCATATTAAAAAGTGGACTTGGAGCATGTATTGGTGATATACAAGTCCCTGCACCAACATGTGCCGATGACATTGCTGTCCTGGCAAATAGTACTGCAGATGCACAAGGAATATTAGACATCGTACAACACCATACGAGCAGAGATCTAGTCAAAATCAATCCAACTAAATCTGAAGCGGTTCTATACAATGCAAAAGGCTCAAACATATCAACGTTGAAATTTGAAGACAATGACATCAATATAACCAATGAAACCAAACATCTAGGTATCAAAAGAAACGAGCAAAACCGTGCAAATATCTCAGAAAGAATAAGAACCGGAAGGGCAACAATATACAGCCTTCTTGGAGCTGGGTTACATGTCAGAAGGGTTTCTCACCCATGGTTGCATACAAGCTATGGAGAACATATGCAGTACCAAGAAGCATATACGGACTTGAGGTGATGAACTTACTTGCAAAAGAAAAGGATATGCTAGAACTGGCAGAGAGAAAAATCCTCCGACAAATTCAAGGACTTCCAAATAATACAGCAAATATGGCTGTATATACCCTGGTAGGAGCAGAACCTATTGCCATCACATTAGACAAAAATGTACTTACCTTCTTCATGAATATTGTTCGAAATCCAGGAACCATAGAATGTGAAATTCTGCGCCGACAAATAGTATTCTCAGACCAAAGAGGAAAAGACTTTATCAACAGAGTAGAAAAAACTCTATCAAAATACAATTTGAAATCCAGTAGCTACTACATAGAAAATCCACTGAATAAAATGGAATGGAAAAGACTAGTAGGAACAAAGATCAAGGAATACTGGAAAAATGAATGTCATAATGAAAAAATGGAAAAAACATCACTTAAATACATAGAGATACAGAACAATCCATTAAATGAAGCTCACAATATATGGAAAAGTGTAAAAAACAATAGTAAAGATGTAAAGGCAGGAGAAATAAAAGCAAGAATAAGTACTCAAACGTACATATTCCAAGCCAAAAGAGCTAAGTTCGATCCAAAAGTTAACCCTATGTGTACAATTTGCGAACAGGAAAATGAAGATCTAGAACATTTTATTCTACACTGCAAAGAACTAGAGCAAATAAGATCTAAATACTGCTCAAAAATCGAACAGACAATGGATGAAATTGATACGTCAACATACAAGAAGATCAAACAACAAGGGAATTTACTGCAGCTCATAATAGACTGTACTAGCAAGGACATAAACTGTTACCCAACTGTGTATGAAAACATTGAAACTCTGGCTAGAAATATGTGTTATGAGATGCATCTGCTGCGCACAAAAAGGATAAAAAACCTGATCACAAGTACAGTATAAGTAAACTTCTTAAAATTGTTACTTACAAATAGTATACCATCCAACTATTTTACGGCTTATAAGTTTTTAAAATAAATCTTTCCTTTAAAATTGTAAGATATCAGTTATAATTTTAAAAGAGTAATGACAAGATCTCCATATAGAAATGAAACTGTAAAGAAAATTTTTGTATATATCATACCTTAAATTTTGTCCAAACCCCAACCACTTTACATAAGTCTTACAGGAAATTTTCATTATTATTCCTGATATATGTATAGCACTCTCAGCTATGATTATAAGTAATTTTAAACTTTTGACCATTTTAATTCTTGTAAATACATGTATATGCAGTTGTTTTTTAACATTTTCCTACACCCTAGCACATATAAATTATTATATATTTTTTAAAAACCTTATGATGACAATCCTATGAATTAATTATGATATCTATTATTTAGTGATCATTATAACCAAATTCAGTCATCTGTATATAATATAATTAATTGTTTCCCTATGTTTTAAGGTGTAAATAGTTGCTCAAACTATACCCTTTGGGTAGTGCTCCACATTTAATGGAGGAATATACAAGAAACTGAACTGAACTGAACTATACCAAAAAAGGTTTGGTGAATAAACAATCTTACCGGAGCTATTTTTGATATTCTAAACTCATCCACGATTTCGACCATTATGAATCATTTAAAATTTAGCTAAAATTGCAATTCATAAATAACATAGAAAGCAACGATCTTAAATGATAATTATAATGACTCAACGAAGGAAAATATATCATTTTAAAAGTAAATAAATTTAATTAAGAGGGTGTTAACTCATTAAAATAAACAATATGTAAACTTACAAAAGGAATAAAATATATATTCATTGTGCATAAAGTACGTTGTGAGACGTTGTTATTCTGATTTATTTTTGGTGTAATTTAATGGTATCTGAAATGGATATCCCTGGAGAACAATCCGTATTTCAACGCGATATTATAAACCTTTCATTTCGGCCCTTTTGGTTCATGTGACAGCCTTGAACCAGATTCCGCTACCCTATATTTGTTTGAACTTTGCCGACAAGACGAGGCGTACACAAGTATGTCTTGCAAACAGATATGCATTACACTGGCAGCAGTTTGTTCGGTTCTTTTAGTCATAGTTCTAGTTAGAACTTTCACTTTGGTCCCCAGAAAAGTTAGAACTTTCACTTTGGTCCCCAGAAAAGATGCTGTCATTGCATGTAAAACAGCTGATTCCGATTTTATCAAGCTAACTGACCAGATAGTGAAGAGGTTTCAACGAGCATTACAGATTAAAACAATATCCTTCAAACGGGGAGAATATAACAGAGATCAACTGCTTCTCCTTAGCTCACACTTAGAAAAAAGTAAGAAAATATTGGGTGTTTGTGTGTAACAAATTTATAAAGATGTAATTAATGCATCATCCCTTGTGTAATTTGCAGTTGGGTAGTCAACTTCAACTTAATTGGTCCCTTCAGCTGATCAGGTGTCTGGAGCTCAAAGACAGTTGCAGATCCAGAACTTTTCACTAGAGCCCCCCCCCCCCCCCCCCCCCAGTTATTAATGAAATAAAATTAAATGATAGGTTGAACGCAAATCAACATATTTTTTTTTGATAGTTTAAATTTCAAAGCTCTTCAGTTGGGACAGGCAGTAGAATGTGGCTGGGTTATACATGATAGCTCAACATTTGCCTACCCTGAGACAGTGGTGTTACAGCACATTATTAGAACAGACTGTAAAAATCAGTTTGAAATGGCTTAGAAAAGACCTAAAGTTACAACCTAACTAAGAGCACTCACAGATACAGAAAGCTAGTTCATATTCACCAAAGTGCAATGCAAAACTTTAGTAAATATGATAGTTGCAGTCACACATCATCATACCTGTCAACTGACGGGTGTGACCCGAGATTTTCACAATTCTGAGGGATCACCCGGAACACACGCCGGGTCATTGAAATAACCCGGGAATTCCGAAAATGACCCGATTTCACCCGTATTTCTTAGCCTTGAGATTGATTTCATAAGTAATATTCCTTTGAAATACCGGCAAATTCGTAATTCTTCCATGAACAGGAAGTTCATCTAGCTATGTAAACTGTCAAATTAAGTGACCCATTAAGTGCATGGCTTCCCTTGACAGCTTTGGTGTCAAACACACTGTTAATTAACACCAATTACCTTAGCTTTAGGTCGTAAATAAATTGCACCATCGGTTACAAACTGAACTAGAGTTACTTCCCCTTATTTGTCACCATTCAAAATTATTCTTTATATTTACGTTTTATGGGTGAAAAAGATTAAATCATTTAAAATATAAAATTCAAATACATATTGAAAAATAACTATTCATTATTTTTATACCAAAAAAGTTGAAAATTATTTTTTTACATTTATACTTCCTTTAACTGTAATACTATATTTTATCATAGTCTAATTTCCTTCTTGAAAAAAAAATATTATGGTTAAAGGCTACATAGTGATTAGTCTCAAACATTTAAGAATTACATTAAATTCTAGTGTTTGATGATTGTATTATTTTTTTTCAAAAAGTAAAGCACATAAGACTGAGTTACACAAATTTATAAAAATCTTTAAAAGTGCAATGAAATAATATTTAATAAGATTTAAAATGACTTAACAAAGTGAACATGCATTGATGTTTTGGTATCCTTGATATACATTATAAGAAAATGTACCATAAATACTGAAATTTAGCTCGAAAAAGTTTGTACGCGTTATGACCTGAGATTTGATTCTGCAATGCAGGTCATGACCTGCATTTTCATCGTCACAGGTTGACAGGTATGCATCATCCACATAGCACACATTTGGAATTTCCATGAAAATTCAATGATAAAAGTCCAAACTCAAATTGTCATTGAAATTCTAGACTTGGAACATTAGAGCACATGCATTGACAAAAAAAAATCTTTTAACATTATGTTACTCAGACTGAATAATTGTGGCCAAATAAGGCAAATAACAAACTCTCACCTTTACAGACTATCACCCCAAACCACCACCACCACACACACACACACATTTCCAACAGTTCCATTAAGGTAACACGATACCGAATGGCATATCTCCCGATTTCCAAACTTTTTGGCACACATGTTCTTTGAATCGAGTTACATCGGAATATGTAATAAAAAATGGGGGTCACCATTTTCGTTTTTTTGTAATTTTCATAGGAAAACGTCAATTTTGGCGACAAATTTACTTAGATATATAGGGGAAATGCATTTTTTTTTGGCTTACCTTTTTAGATTTTCCAATGGATGGCTATTTTCTTATATACGGAGAATTGCATAGTGAATCCATACACATATAGAAACTTGTATGTCACCATCCTTGTTTTTGAGATAAATGGCTTCAAAGTTGATCGATAGGCCTAGAATTTGACCAAAAATGTGTGACGTTATTGTATACAAAATATAACTTTATTCCTACTTCGAGATATGGAAAACAAAATACGTGTCGGGATATGAATGAGTATATTTTATTTTCATTTCCCCTGTCGGATTTTGTAAATTTGCTATTAATGCAATATAAAACTCTACTGAATCAGATATAAATTCTGTCCTGCACATGGAATTTCACTCATATGAAATAATATTAATAATAATCTTCATTGCCATATAAACATATGAAACATGTTTTTTTGACAAACTAAAAAAAACAAAAAACTAACATACACTCATACATATGTATATATATATCAATTGTTGCCAGTATATAATCTCATCTGATTTTCACATCAGAAGAGCATATACTTGTAACTTGCGTGAACTGGTTCCACGTAAATTTTAATGAAACTTAAATCATTGGTTTCTATTAGCAATGTCTTTGACAAGTTTGAAAATTAGTGACCATCAATAATTTCTAAAAGAGTAATGCCCCTTGGAAATATTATTTGTATGGAAAATTGGCTCATGAGCGCTCTAATGTGTACAATTCTTGTCAGATTTTTATGAAATTTATATCATAAGTTTATATCACAAATGTCTTTAACTAGTTCAAAAATCAGTGCAGATCAATTATTTGTAAAAGAGTTATGCCCTTTGGAAATATTGATTAATGGAAAATTGCATTGTCAGTGTCTCATGTGTACAATGTTGCCAGAATTTTGTGAAACTTATATCTAAACTTAAATTAGCAATGTCTTTGTCACTTTTAAAAATAAGTTCTTATCAAATAGTTTAAACAAGTTATGCCCCTTGGAAGTATTAACTATAATGGAAAACACATTGCATTTGCTCTGAAGCCTTCATTTCTCTAAAATATTAATAAAAAGTTTTATGGACAAAATAAAGTGATTTTTACAGAGGATGACCTTGAGGTCACTCCGATGTATTGTTATCGCTTAAATTTCCGTCATTCATAAATTATAGTCAAATTAGTTTTGGGTTTTCAACACCAGTGAAAAAAAAAAAGTGCATTTTCATACCTGCGATTTCTGTTCTCCGGTTGTACGATGTTTCAACAAAATATGGAATCATTTCAGTTGTTGATTTAGTGGTGAAAATTTGACTGAATTATATCTTAATAAATACGATTTTATATGTTTAATTGCCTTTGGTGTTTCAGAAAGAGGTCAGGTGCTCTTGTTCATTCATAAAATTATCGTTCATTCATAAATTTATCGTAAAATAAAAATCACTACACAGGTTATACGTGTAGTGTAAATGACCACCTGTAATCTAAAAATAGCGGTCTCACTAATAACGACAAGAAGAATTTTAGCGACAAGAAGCGTCAAGAACGGACAAGAAGAATAAATTAAGCGACAAGAAGACTATTTAGCGACATGAAAACTTCTCGTATCGCATGAGGATGACACATATCAAATGAACAATTATGTGTGGGACTTAGTTTTAAGAAATGATGTCAAAGTAACACTATGAAAATATTTTTAGTAAGCTGAAATATATATTTATTTTTTACATGTTTATGTCTTGTAAGTTATTTTATTTCTGTTCCATTTTTCAACATTAGCGTCTCGAAAGGTGAAATGTTTTAACTGAATGGTTAATTTAAATTAATTATGAAAATTGTTAAAATTAAATAAATAAAAGTAATTATTGCCCAGTTACAAACACTACCAGGGGATAATCCATAATTACCTGGTAAACTTGTTGTCTCCTTGTGAAATATAAAACATATTAAAAATGATTTCCTGCTTAAGTCTTTTATTGATATAAAGTCAAAACCTTCTTGCTTTTCACTAGACAACCATGTCCTGTCAGGTTTAATTCTTATACATGTACATGAAAAATAAAAGTCCCCAAAACATTAACATGGCAGCAATTGCTTTTACAGCCTTTAAGGCTTTGATTTTTTTACAGAAGAGTGTCCACCATGCACTTGCACTGCACTATAATAATAGTTGAATAGAATTATCATATACAAATAGATGAAAATTATATATACATGCAATCGTAATATTAATAATATATGTAACAACAAACCAGTGTATTCTCTACGACTATTATTATATAAGTATAATAGTCCAAGGTATACTGATTTCTTGCACTACAATATAATAGTTATTACGGTGAGGTTGAATTTCCTGTCATTTATTCATCATCCAAGCATGAACTTCTATCAGAAAAAAATATCTCTGTAAATTAACCCAAGTTTCAGGTATAGAGATGTGATCTGTTTCTGTGACATGCGCTTTTGACCATCCACAAGAACCTGCGGTCATCTGATGTTCAGTACTTCAGTACTTTGATTTTTAATTATTGCCTTTGCACCTTGGATAGATAAAACATGTGCAACATTGCAACTTTGTTGTTTTATTTCATACAAAAGTTTATTCATAAAAAATTTCAGACTTTTATATGTAGTTATTATTTTTATCAATGCATCACATCATTATATTTCTTTGTTGTAAAATAACAATAAAGATGTTAAGTATTTTATCTTAGAGCAAACTGATTTATTTTTTAGCTCAGCTGTTGAAATGAGATGTTCTACCAACAAGATAGAGAAAGATTTACTTCGAATAGAGCAGTCACACCAGAAACCTTTTGTTGAAAAGTTAAGGAAGGTTTGTAGAAAATAATAAATTAAAAGTTTGTGAGAACAGGAAGAAAAAATTTGTTTATCTATAAAAACAGGAAGAAAAGTTTTATATGTGTAGCTCTGATTGTCAATGTTGGATTTTGACATTAAAGTGAAACATTTTTTATTGTATTATATTTATTTAAAGGGATTATGTTCATAATACCATAAAAATCATATTCACCAAGTTTTATTTTGATATGAAAAGTAATAAAGAAGAAAATTGGGAATTATTAATTTTATTTCTTCAAACTTCCTGACTTATGTGACGTAGTTTAAGTCTTGTTGCATGCCGGGAGTGAAATTAATATCATTTAAGTCTTGTTCGTTAACCATCTAATAACCCTTTTTAAAGCACATCGACGACTTTTGGTGTAGCTATTAACCAACGAAAAGTAAGTGATAGCCATGCAACTTTTAAAATAGGGTGTAGGATTTATGTGTGGATTTTTTTATACGCATTTTAGTAATTAAAGTAAATAATACAATAGAACATTTTTATGATTTTTTTCTACAAATACTTTAAACAAACATATGAAACTGACATGATCGATAGTGTATTAAAAAATACATGTTTGTATTCTTAACTTTTTGCTTCATTCCAGAAAACATTTTCACTTGCTTGTACTGTGGAAATAAAATGTGTATTAATTTGTGACACTTAGTGAATGTTGAATGCGTAGTTAAACTCAAGGTAATTAAAAGATTAGCATTATGTAATTCTAATCTTTTGATCTTCATTCAGTGACATCTAGGCGTCACGGTTTACCATTTCAGGTGTGAACAACATTTCATATGAATAATATACGGGAGTCAGTTATAGTTTTAGACACAGAAATATAAGAAAAAAAATTAAAATTAATTTACGGGAGTAATAAGGTCGCACAATAACTGGATAGCTGTTGTATATTTTGCATAAGCTCACTTTTAAATGAATTATGACTTTTGTAACGATAAAATACTGAATTATTTTAATTGAATAAATTTATAAATAAAAATAGCCTTCTAAACACGAGTGTATGAACTAAAAAATGTACTTTTTTAAATTAGAATCGGCAACCTTTAATACATATGTATTTCAAACAGATCATTAACAATTGCAATTATATAATTTAGTCCATCCAAAGCGATCTTTATTTACCTCTTTAGGAGGTAATGTTCTCATCAAAATATTTTAAATCTTACAACGCAAGAATACTTCAGCTATTTAAAAAAAAAAAGATGTTTTAAAAAATTGACAAGAAATTTAAGGATCTTCTTGGAATGGAATCGAAAAATTACGAACAGATATTCTTTTCAAGTGTGAAAAATATCAAACAAATTTATTCATAATCGGGAATGTCCTTATTAAAAAAGTCTTCGTCTCACGACGTATAATACTTAAGCTATTTGACCAACGATGTTTAAAAAAAAAGACAGAAAGAATTCAATGTCATCTTTCCCTATTTTCAAATGTAATTATAAGTCTGTTTTAACTGGCAAGAATATTTCTAAAGCGGACAAGCAGTTTAATCTTTAAATTGCTGTCATTGAATATCAAGAAAGAAAATAAATCCCGAAATTGATTTGAAACTTTAATACTCAATAGTCTTCCTGGAAAATATTCACAATCCTTGGGGATTGTTAGTGTACGTCCAGTTGCATATATATTACATGCATGTTGGAACAATTGTGATGATGACGAATTTCTTTCTTTATTCGAGAACAATCTAATTGATATAAAATCTGTGATTTTACTAAGTCCATAATTTCGATGAACCAAAGCAAGTTATATATCGATCTGTATTTAATTCAAATTGGTTCTCTTCTTCTTCTTCTTCTTCTTCTTTTGGTATACAATAGTCTATCGAATTCGTTGATTACATACTGGCATACCTGGACTAGTCTATTTACAAAACTTTTACCCCAATTTACACAAAATGTATGTTTCTTTCTTATGTTCAATGTATACATGCATTTATCTTAAATTGCGCTATAGTTCCGTAACTTTCTATCCAGGCGTATGAACGAATCGTCGACAAGTGCGTACATTTATTTAAATCAATATTTCTGGTATGTTCCAATCTGTCCTTTTTACTATTGACAACAAGTATATATTACATTTTCCCAAATTAACCCTTGGAAAAAATATGTAAATAGATTTTTATTTCTTCAAATCTTTTTTTGGTATTATTTATATTTTTATAAATAATATTCTTTACCCCACAAATGTTATTTATAAACAAGCGTATGAGTTAAGTAATGACTAGTATATTATATCACTTTCGGACACGCAAGACAGAGATGTATATTATACACCTGATAGTTCAAAATGGAAAGTTATAAGTTATCGGCCGTGTACACTGATCAATACCTACAGAAGTGAAACGATGCATGAACTTGCAAGCCCGACAGGAAATCGCTTGAATACCTGGACGTGTCACCTAACACCCTGGCCTCACAATACCTTTGGGAGTAATACCTTTAGCCATGCTGGTGTTCAGATGAGGGAAGATCAGAATTTATTTGAATAAAGTTTATTACTTTAAAGAATTATGAACAAATTAGATTTTCGAAAACAATTTTCACGGAACACTTATTTATGATTTCAACTTTAACTTTTTCACTAATTCCAATATTAACAGTTTAAAAATAACAGACCATGGTAATTTGAAAAAAATAAGAATATTTTCTGTATCAAGTTAGTTACTCGGGTAAAACAACCGTACGATTGACAAGATATCGACACGCAATTACGACTACATCGGTTACTGTAGTTTTGTTCCTTTGTGGTTTATAGACATATCGTTGTTATTAATCGGGAAAGAAGACAAAATGGCCGAACGCAGAGAATTGATACTCTAAATTTAAAATCGATGGTAATCTCTTATCTAGCGGAATAAAACTTTAATATCTATGAATTTGAGCATTTTTATACAGAATGAACATAATATCAATTTTTGATTTTTTTGCGAAGTTTCCCTTTAATTGAGGAAATATTTTTTTCAACACTTTAATACAAGTTGACTCATACTTATCATGGAAAGATAGTTTTTAAAGGCCTAGAATTAAAGAAAGAAAGTCTTATATAAGTAAGTAAAATATAGATTCCTACACTGCAACAAGTGTATTACAATATTTCTCCACTCGAGACAGTTAGATTTTATTATTTAAAGCGCAAGGCTTGCTGAGCTTTTTAAATAATTAAAATTTAACTGTCGAGAGTGGAGAAATATCGTAATACACTAGTTATAGTGTCGGAATTTGTTTCTCCGATGATTTTTATCCTTCTTTTTCAAAGATTTTCAGAAACTTGTGTTCTTTATATGCCACGTCATCAGGCATGGTTGCCTTTTTTCATGACGTCACAATATGAAAATTCAGAAGAAAACAAAACGTTTTGACGTCATAATCAAATTTCAACTAATCATTTGCTGAGAACAGATATTTCACTAGTGAGTAGAAATATTTTTCTCACACCGATCAAGAAATGTGAAATAGCATCAAAATTAGAGAAGCTCTATATCCAACGTAGTTAGATTATTTTACTGTTTCAACTTCTTTGTTATAAAAAATGAATTGCAAAGTATCTGGTTGTCTTCCCTTTAATTTCAGACGACAAGATTTTTATTTTAGCTATATTTACTGCAGTTTCAAATATAACAGTATAAGTGAAAATGCTTGAGTTGAATTCTGATAAAACCATGTCTTAGCAAGTTTAAGAATTCATTATTTTTATGCCCCACCTACGATAGTAGAGGGCATTATGTTTTCTTGTTTGTGCCTCCATTAGTCCGTTTGTTTGTTCGTCTGTGCATCCGTTCGTCTTGCTTCAGGTTAAAATTTTTGGTCAAGGTAGTTTTTGATGAAGTTGAAGTCCAATCAACTTGAAACTTAGTACACATGTTCCCTATGATATGATCTTTCTAATATTAATGCCAAATTAAAGTATTGACCCCAATTTCACGGTCCACTGAACATGTAAAATGATAGTGCCAGTGGGGCATCCGTGTACTATGGACACATTCTTGTTTTTTAAAGTATTCAAATTTAAAAAAAATAATTTTAAACTCCCTTTATAACAGGACAGTATTTTTATTTATTGAGAAATTGCTGATTATGTATTGTGTATCAAAAAAGGAAGATCTTCTGAATCTACAGCCAGAATGATGATGTATTTGATTAGTCTGAAATTAATCTCCTTATCTTGCTTAAAAAATAGGAAAATGTTAAATTAAAGATTGTATTAATTGTACATTACCATTATAAGTGAATAGATTTGTAAGTGTTGGATACTGGTTCTGGTAATTATAAAATATCTTTAAAATTGGCTAACTAGTGGCTCTCTTTTCTTTGATAAATCAGAGGATTTAAAGACCAAAACTATAGTGCTAACCCTTTAAGGGCATACGATACAGTTACAGGGGAGGTAATGACGTTGCTAACGTAAAATGTTATTTTCGCGACGTCAAACTATGACATATCGGGAAAAGATGCATTTTTCGACTGATTTTTATCATTCAAACTGATTTAATTTGAAAACGAGTGCATGGACCCCTATTTTTTAAAACGACATTTTGTATCATTTTCCAGGCAGATTATGTGGACCAAATTTTATAAAACTGTAAATAGTGCAATTTTTTTAATTTTCATAAATATACAGCAAAAAAAGACGTTTTTTCTGAATTCATGACCATTTGATAAATATGAGTTATTTTTTAATAAAAAATGCATAATTTTTTTTGATACTTATAAAATACAGAAATTACAAATTATTTAACAAAAAACAATTTGTGTTTATCTTTTAAAACAAAAAAGTTATTGTCTTTCTTTCGAAAGGAAAAATACGGCCACAAATTCGAATTTTGAGCTAATATACAAAATTTCAACCTCATTTAACTCAAAAAGTAGCACATGGAGGTATATTTTTTATAACATATATATTTGATTTAATCAGGCAAAAAATAGCCTATATGGAAATTTTCATCAAACTGTAAATACAGGATCAAAACTGTATCATATGCGTTAAATGGAAGAAATAAAGTATATCTGATGGGACTTTGTTAAAAAAAAAAAACATTTGAAAAAAAACAGTGAATTTGTGAGTTGACTAGTCTTCTTACAGCCAAAGCAAAGCTTTAATTTGAATGTTCCTAGAACAAAAATTACAAAAAGTATTGTCAATTGATTTATGACAAATCTAAACATAAAACCATGTTTGAAGAATTGAAGTTGGAGAGAATAAAACTAAATTTTAAAAAGTACATTAAGTACATTCAAGAATTAACTAGAGGCTCAAAAGACCCTGTGTAGCTCACTTTGGTCTATGTGCATATTCAACAGAGGTCACTTAGATTATCAAAATCTATTAAAAGACTAGTGGCACAGGGGTTATCTGATGTTCAAGCAATAGTTAAGAAGAGGTTAAATTTTAAATCAATCTGATTTAAAAGTCCTTGTA
This sequence comes from Mytilus edulis, assembly GCA_019925275.1. Lineage (NCBI taxonomy): Eukaryota > Metazoa > Mollusca > Bivalvia > Mytilida > Mytilidae > Mytilus > Mytilus edulis. The sequence goes on along the minus strand of CM034349.1, from coordinate 93,931,223 downwards.
TTTTTTTCAGACATCTGGTGAAGTTGTACAGAGTCTAACAGATATCAAATGTGCCTTGAAAAACCATGGAGTATTATCTAATGGAGTAATTGATAAAAATGACAGTCTGTCACCTAAATTCTGCTCACTGTCTTCTCCAAAAGAATTTGTTTTACAGATGAATAATGGGTATGATCTACAATGCATGTATTATAAAAAAAGATATATGATAAATGTTTTAAAACATGCCTCATGTGGCATTTTTTGCTAGAGGTTTTCTATACTTTGCAAGAAAAAAGATGCAAACATTACTCAACATTTTCTTTTTTTTCAGTCCATTGATTTTGTTAGAAATATTTTTAAGGAAATTTATTATGTCATATGTGTAACGCATCATTGTTTACGTAACTGTAAATACTTTTGTTTGATAATTTGAAGGTGTTACATTAAAAAAAAAACATGTCTTAGAAACATTATAAACCATTGTCAGAGTAAATTAAAGCTGACAGTGTAAAGCATGCGCTAGAAACATATATAAGTATTTTTGTTTATTTTTGTAGCTTTGAAGAATCACAGAAACTGATGGAAGAGACACAGAAAGCATTCTTTGAGAATAACAAACTGTTGACGGAGTAAGTTGGTTATGTATCACATCTATTACAAACAATTACTGGGTCATTTCACATACATAGTCAATGTAATGTTTTATACTTGTAAATGTCTAAACTATGTTCTCTACTGAATAATTCAGTGTTCATTTACTCTGTTTATATAAAGAATAACTCCTATACAGTTACTGTCTGCTTGGCATCTCTACTTACACCCAACAGTCATTGTTACATCAAGGGTCAGTTTAGAACTTGTGGAAGGCCAGAAATAGGTGTTGCTTTTCTGACAGTGGCGTCAATAATTGTTAAGTCTTCTGCTTAAGTCAGTTTGACAGGAACTACTTGTGATAGATCAATGTTCTTTTTATAAAGTTTTATTACTTTTAGAACATATCAGTATAACAACTATTTCCAGTCTCTGTCCACTGGGATATGGTTCATTGACTTTCAATTAATTAGCAATTTTCAATGTTTAGGTTTCTGCTTTAATCAGTCCAATAAAAAATATTTGTGATAGATCAATGATATTTTCTATAAAGACGAATCACTATCAGTATATCTTAATATAATAATAATTTTGAAGTATGATGTCCATCAGATTGGGGTTTTTTCTGCTGACAGGTGAGACAAATCTTTTGTTTGATATTTTTATAAAAAAACATATTTTTTGGTGTAACTCTTATGGGCATACGGTACAGTTACAGGGAAGGTAATGACGTTGCTAACGTAAAATGTTATTTTCGCGACGTCAAACTATGACATATCGGGAAAAGATGCATTTTTCGACTGATTTTTATCATTCAAACTGATTTAATTTGAAAACGAGTGCATGGACCCCTATTTTTTAAAACAGCAATTTGTTTCATTTTGCAAGGAGATGATGTGACCCAAATTTTATAAAACTGTAAATAGCGCAATTTTTTTAATTTTGATAAACATGCTAAAAAAAATGACGTTTTTTCCTCTATTCATGAACATTTGATAAATATAGAGTTATTTCGGAATAAAAATTACATAATTTTCAATGATACTTATAAAATGCAGAAATTACCGATTATTTAACAAAAAACAATTTGTGTTTATCTTTTACAGCAAAAAAGTTACGTCGTTCTTTCGAAAAAGAAAATACAGACACAAATCTGAATTTTGAGCAAATATACAAAATTTCAACCTCATTTTACTCAAAAAGTAGCACATGAAGGTATATTTTTTATGACATATTTGATTTAATCAGGTAAAAAATAGCCTATATGCAAATTTTCATCAACTTGTAAATACAGGTTCAAAACTGTATCGTATGCCCTTAAATCATTATATGATAATTAACAGAAATGTCTAACATGTCCATTTGATTAAAAAAATGTCTATTTCTGTTTCAGACAGACACACCTGATGTCAGAATTAAATTACATGGATAAAGGTTTAGGATCTGGAACCATAGCAACCAGCAGGGATATGTTAATATAAAATGGATGGCAGTAATCAAAATCCTATAGATCCTTCATTACACAAAAAGCTTCCTATATAATGTACTTGGGACATTGATTTTTGCATCAGCTTAAATTTCCATGATCATTAAAAAAATATGTAGGTACTCATTAATGGAGATGATTGGGATATTGTTGAAAGTATTGTAAGGTTGGATAAAAGTTATTTAAATATAGTTATGGTATCATTTGTGAGTAAACTCATATTTCTATTTAATATGGTTGTATTCTACCAGGTAAATAGAAAGTATTGGAATTATCAACAATTGACACGATCAACTTCAACAGCATTTGATGGTGTTGGAATTTTATTTATATAAAGAATAATTTACTGTTTACTTTATTCTGTGATAAGCTTTTATATTCATATATGTACCGATGAAATGAATTATTTTCTATCAGAGAGATGATTACTATCATGAAATAAACATATTGTCTCAGATATAAAGATGATTTTTATGGCATATTAAATGTTTGACACTTCTGATTCTTGAATTTTTTGTTGTATTCTCAATTTTATTGATTTATTTCTGTAATTAATAATTATGGCACTTTCTACAGACAGAAAAATAACTACTTTTTCATAGAACTATTTTCTTGATAAAATCAGTAGTTTACATATTCTGATGTGTGACGTGATGTGAGCAATTCCAACTTGATTGAAATTTTGGATCAAGTAGAACAGACTCTAGAACTTAAGTATTTTTCAGCATTTTCTTTAAAAAGATGGCAGCAAATTTTTGTTTACCAAGATATTTGGAATTTTACACACCTATTGAGATTCTGCACCCTGCATTTCAGAATTGTTTTAAGTATTTTTCCTTTTTACACTTCCATGTATCTAAATTTAATTTAAGAATAGACCGTTTTTGTTAATGGGCCATCTAAAAAAAAAACACCTCCTGGTGCAATATTCTCGATGTGTTAAGGTTTATGTACCCTTCTGTAGCCATTTTTGTACGAATTTTTCAAACCTCAATTGTTTCAAAACTAAAGATATAATAAATAATAGAGATAGGCCATTTAGTACATGTTCCAAGGGGAAACTTGATGTAAAGCATTATTTTTTACTGTTTCATTGCATTTGATAGAAAAAGAGGACTTTGTGGCAAATAAATCAAGATTTTTATAGAAAATCCACAGCCTTTAATACAGAGATTTTTGTTATAAAATTTGAAACATAAATTACTCACTTGATTTTCTATGATGTGCTAGTGTTTATTTTTTACAAAAAGTTCTAAGTAACCTGTAAATTCCAAAACACCTCGTGCTGAGTCACTAAAGTCGAGCGCACCCTAAAAGGTGTACTTGATTTTGGCCATATTTATACTTGTCTTAACCAATAACTACATTTATAAACTTGTTTTAAGGAAATCAATGCTAGCACTGCATGCAATAATCCTATATCTATCAGTCATCAAATTGCCAAATATGAGAGTACAAGGATAAAGGCTGTGGATTTTCTATAAAAATCTTGATTTATTTACCACAAAAACCTCTTTTTCTATTAAATGCAATGGAACAGTAAAAAATAATGCTTTGCATCAAGTTTCCCCTTGGAATATGTACAAAATGGCCTATCTCTATTATTCATTATATCTGTAGTTTTGATACAATTGAAGTTTGAAAAGTTCGTACAAAAATGGCTACAGAAGGGTACATAAACCTTAAGGACCCATTGTTGGCCTTCGGCTGTTTTCTGCTGTTTTGTAGGGTGTTGTCTCTTTGACACATACCCCATTTCCATTCTCAATTTCATTTTACATTATTTAAGAAATAATCAGTGCAATTCAAGCATTTGTATCTTAATTTTATGTTTGAATGCAGTTTACCATGATGTAATGGTCATATCGACTTACAACTTGTCTGTTATCATGTAACAAATTGTGATTTTTTAACCAGATTTCATGGTTCACTGAATATGGCCATTTTAGAGTGTCATCTATGAACACATGCTCTTGTTGATATTGTTATCATTATGATATCAATCATGTAGATATAATGATATACTTCAGACTGTTTTTCTTATTTAAAATATCTTTATATATAGATTATATGCTTTGTGGATAAGGACTGGTGATCAGAGATTTATTGTACTATTATGATTTTCTCTTTAAGATGTCTTTTCTTATGCATGGATCTAGTTTTGTCCACCAAAAAAAATTGGTAAACAGTTCATGTTCTAACTCAAACATATTCTTTAGTCGAAGGATTTTCATAAGACTTCTAAAGATGATTATAAATAGTAATCCAAGGACTGGCATAAATTTGATTTTGGACGATTCTCATGTTTCATGTTTCATGTTGTTACTATTTTACCACAAGCTCAATTGTTTGACAATACATAACATTTTGATAATGCCTAATAAGTATTGAATTGTTAGCCATATATTTTCATCACCATTTTCCAGAGTGTTGTATGAATTGATTTTATATTTGATTTAGAACAGTATTATGATGAGTAGTATTGTTTTATTGATTTTCTCATCTGCTAGGCAGTCAATTCCAATTTGGCATGACTTTAAATATTTATGACACCTTACCCTTTTTAGCATTGGTTTTTCTTTCCAAATTTTTCAGCTCCTGTATTTATAAAAGATTGTTAAAGTGTGATGTGAAATAAAATTTGTGTATTTTATATCTTTTATTAAATCGTAAATGTTTTATTATTATATGTTTTATTGGAAAATGTTTTAATAAAGGAAAAAACCTCAACAAACATAAAAAACAAAGTGACCTCAAAATTTGCATGATTTATTTAACATGTCAACCAATATGTAGATTGTTGTTTGACAAAATTACATAGAACTATTTGAATGTATCATGCAGTGGCATTTTATAACATGTTGTCAACAAAACTAGACTTTAGTTTAGTTGGTGTTAATAATAAATTGTGTTTGTTATATATTTCTCAATAGATTGTTATTATTTAAAAAAAAAAATTCTAAATGATGTTATTTTTTATCATTAAGCCTTACATACATTTCAACAAAGTGACATGAAGATCTATTTGTTTTAATATACCTTATCATAATGGAGATTTTATTTTGTACATACATACCCATAGATACCTTACACCCTTTAATCATATAAACTAACTGCGCATTGAGATATATATAGATTTTTTCATTGGTACCAGTGTATTATAAGATTTATCCAATTGAGACAGTTAGAACTTCCTACTTATATTCACAAAAGTTGTCAAATACATTTACACCTGTTAGAGGACATTTTGTTTCATCCAATGAGTTGATAAAGGTTATGAACCATAAACTCATCCAATCATCTTCTGAGATCATCAGCAACTACATGTTGATTAATTTTTGTTATACCATGGTTATCAGAAAGGATAAAATTGACAAAGAATTAGAGAAAATGGTATTTACAATTTTTTTATGCCCCCGCCGTAGCAGAGGGGGCATTAAGTTTTACCTTTGCTGCTGTACATCCGTCTGTATGTCCGAAAGTTGGTTTCCGTTCTCTAACTTGAGTTTTCCTCAACCAAACATTATGAAACTTATACAAGATGCTTATTACCACAAAACACAGATCAAGACTGAATTTTGTTGGTGTCCCTTTTTACTGTTCTAGAGTTATGCCTGATTACAAATGGAAAAATTGTTGAATTTTTAATTTCTGTTCACCAACTTGAGTTAGCCTCAACCAAATGTTTTAAGACTTATACACAATACTTATTACCACAAAACTCAAATCAAGTACATTTGGGTAGCGTCACTTTTACTGTTCTTCATTTATGCCCTTTTCAGATTTTGCTTATATCTCTAAAATTTCAGTAATTAGAGAAATATGACAGTAAAACTGTTCAGCTCAACAAGTTGTATCTAATCTACCCTGATATTTTGTTTCACTTGTTTTGAAGTTATTGATTTTCCTTGTTGTTTAAACAACTGTAGGAGCTAAAGGAAAAGTGCAAATTCCAAACATGATCAGCATGACAAGATGCATCCAGCCTGAAAATTGGAGAAATATCTAACTCCTTGTTTTTGGAATTATTGCCCCTGAAATATTATTTTTTCCCAATAGTTAGCAGTTATATATAACTGCAGAAGTTTACCGAAAACAACAGTTGACTCCGTATGGAAGTTATTGCCCTTTAATGATAATTTTTACCATTTTTGTTTTGCATTTTTGCCTGTTCAATTTATTATAAAAACTATAATATTACCTAGTTTTTCAAGTCTAAGTCTCAATTCTAATTGATCTAGGTTGTCTGTCTGTATTTGTTGTAAATCTGATATACTGAATATTAATGAAATATTTGCCACTGGATGTTAAAAGTTTTGAATGAATCAATCAAGCTTTCTTGAATGTTTATATATAATCTGAAAATGTGCACTTGCTAACAAACACCCTTGTATAATTGTAGATTTTCAAGATGTGTACATAATCAATTGCCAACACCATGCTCAATGAAAGCCACATATTTGTGTATTCAACTCCAACTCTAGTTTCAACAAGTCCAACATTCTAGAGAGTTTGAAAGCCCAGGGTTGGAAATGGTGCTGACAATTGATTCAGTGTGTCTCAGAGTGACATTAATGACATAAGGCTTATACGCCTATTGAGAAAGTGCAGTTTTCATTGCACAATTGTTTTCTACTACAGGATGTGGCAACCTTAACACAAAGATCAAATGTAGATGGACAGATGATATCAAATATTGTCTGGAACAGATGATTTTCTGTAAACTCGATTTATATCTTTACCATTCTCCAGACAATTGAGAGAAAAATAAAAAAAATATATTTAGGTGGCTGTATAAACATCAAACATTACACATCATGAGACATTTTATTGATATTTTTTTTAAGACACTGATCACCTCGCTTAGTCCAAGGTACATGAAGAAACTCCAATAGTGCACATAGCCTCCATCGATACTTTTGTTAAGCGAACTACTTTAAATATCTTCCTAGTTCATCACCAAGCGTAACTGTAGATCACAAGATTTTACTGACAAATATATTGCCATCCAGTGCTTGTTTGATCTTCACATTGTTCCTAGCCTAAATCTCCAAATAAATCCAACAAGCTCAGCGGATTTATATTGGAAAGGAAAAGGTAGTAATATAATTATGAAGTTTATATATAGGAGAAATCAATCTCACAAACTGATTATGAAGTTATATAGGAGAAATCAATCTCACAAAATTACGAATTTTCTGTTGATCGATAGCACTGTCTTTACTCACCTATGAACTAAACTTTAACGCTTATACCTATCAACACTGTCAGTCTACATTGTCTATAGATAATTATCGACTTAGTAACCATTATATGAAGGAAAATATTCGAGATAAATCATGGAACTACACTAAAGATGGAAAATTACCACAAAACAAAACAAAACTCTTTTGAAGTGTTACCGTTTTACATCATCCAATGGTCTGAAATTGTAGCTTTTCATACTGCATATCTTTTTTTTTCATTGTTGAAGACCGAATAGACATTATCATACATCATGGTCTGTAAAACCTTAAGTGGAAAACAAGTCTTTTTAACTGAATCTTTTAACAAATTAAGATGTTTATAAGGGAAAATGATACATCTTAAACAATACCTTTATGACATGGAAATGCAATGAATGAGTGTGTACCTCACACAGTGGGATACGTTTTACTGGATCATTAAGTCAAGCTATAGACTCTTTTTTCTCTCTCATTGCTTTATATCTGTTGTCGGTACTGGATAGATATAAGAAGATGTGGTATAAGTGCCAATGAGACAACTCTCCATCCAAGTCACAATTTTTAAAAGTAAACCATTATAGGTCAAAGTACGGTCTTCAACACGGAGTCTTTGCTCACACCCGCTTCCTCACACCGAACAGCAAGCAATAAAGAGCCCCCGAAACGACAAGTGTAAAACCATTCAAACAGGAAAACCATCTGTATAAAAACACATCAAGAAACACTTACGAACCTCATCAACAAATGACAACCACTGAACATCCGGTTCCTGACTTAGTACAGGTGCAAAACAAATGGATTAATACCCCTAATGGACATTGAATGAGGAACACAGATTTATGAATCTCATCAAAATGTTAGTTCGCCATACAATTGTGGAAGCTGTTATTTTAGAAATTGACATAACTGAACTAGGATTGGTGTTTTATAGATCTTATGTGACTTTTTTAGTGTGATTAGGTTCCAAGTATACAAAGCAGTCGCATATCTCATTAATATGGTATTGTCCTAAATATGTACATGTTATATTTGCCACTGGATTCAAGCAGCTATCGACCAAGCGTTACGGACGACTTTTGTTTATTTCACCCTAACCAAGGACTTATAACTAACATATACCTCCTTGCCCTAACGAATGATATTGATGCTGATGTCTGATATAGATTTTTAATTTTCTACCTCAATTTAACATTCAATTACTTTTATAACCGTTTAAGAAAAAGTTGACTGAAATTAATGTGTGTAGTACAATGTATAAATCGAATTGAATTGGTAAAATTATACTAAATGGAATACACTAAGTAACAATAATGATAATGATAAAATAATTGGATGCCATAAACTTTTATTTCAGTTTTGTCCAGTTTTATGAAGTGATTCTCAGTACTGTAGAAATGTTATGAAACTGAAGTATTTCACATGCATTCGAGTTTTATTTACGTTACGTTTGTTGAGCTTGTTAGTTGAGGAATTGTAAGCCTTTCTGTTTGGCATAATGGTCTTGTAAATGTATATTAAAGTGGTGATGTTAATTAATAGTTTGGCTTGTGTCATTTTCTAGTTTAATAGTTTGGGGATAGGTTTTTCTTTCTTCTCTTTTCATCATTGGGGTTCCTTGACAGTTTTGTATGATTTTCACAGATAATGGGGTGACATTGTGCACGGGTTCCTGTCTTTCTACACTGATTTAGCGGTAACGTTACCATTCCAAATATATGTACCGTACCGAATTATATTTTGTATTTTTTTTGGAAGTATCTTTGATAGTCTTTGTCACAACTTTTTTTTATCATACTCAGCACGACGATTTAGTGATTTATACTTTTATAACTATACTTGACACTAAACACGTCTATTGTAGAAGAACATTAATTTTAATGACCTCAATGGTTACATCTGTTAGGAACTCGAAAAGCGTAGGTGTATGAAAAAATAATGTTTTGCTTCCTTTTTTTTTTAACCTAGAGCTGGGAACAGTATATCTAATATCGGTCTAGTATATTTGGTGTTCATGTCCAACTGGCAGGTTTCATCTGACCTTGATCTCATTTTCATGGTTCAGTGATTATAATTAAGTTTTTGTGTTTTGGTCTTTTTTTCTTATACTGTATGCAATAGGTTCACTATATGTGGTGTATGGAATGATTGTAAGGTGTACATGTTTATCTGGCAGGTGTCATCTGACCTTGACCTCATTTTCATGGTTCAGTGGTCAAGGTTAAGTTTTTGAGATTTTGTCCTTTTTAATAACACTTTGTGCAATAGGTCACCTAGATTTGGTGTATTGAAATATTTTGTGATGTGCATGTCAGTCTCACAGGTTTTATTTGACCTTGGACTCATTTACATGGTTCAGTGGTTACAATTTTTGTGTGTGTGTTTTGGTCTGTTTTTCTTTAACTATAAGCAATTATAGGTCAACTATATGTGTTGTATGGAAGAATTTTAAGCTATACATGTCTGTCTGGCATGGTTCATCTGACCTTGACCGTATTTTCATGGTTCATTGGTCAATGTGTAGTTTTCTTGGTTAAGTCTGTTTCTTAGAAACTATAAGCAATAGGTCAACTATATTTAGTGTATTGAATGATTGTAAGGCGTACATGTATTTCTTATTTGGTTTATATGACCTTGAACTAATTTTCTTGGATCATGTTAAGTTTATGTGACAGTTGTAGACTACTAGTAAAGCTTTATATTTAGGACTATCAACATAATATCAATGATTAGTAAAGAAGGCGAGACATTTCAGTGTTTGCACTCTTAATCTACTTTAGTGCTATTTTGATACTTGTAAAATATTCAGGATGACCATTTTTTTAAAACTATATCAAGGCATAAAAACTCTTTTTGAAGTCGTCACGAATGCGAAGTAATATCTTTCAACAATAAAATTGACATTTTGTTTGCAATTAAAAAAAAAAGAAAATAAGTATTTGAAATTTGTTGTCTGTTGTTATTTAAATTTTGCTTCTAATTATAGTTATACCAAAAAAGGTTTGGTGAATAAACAATCTTACCGGAGCTATTTTTGATATTTTAAACTCATCCACGATTTTGACCGTTATGAATCATTTAAAATTTAGCTAAAATTGCAATTCATAAATAACATAGAAAGCAACGATCTTAAATGATAATTATAATGACTCAACGGAGGAAATATATCCTTTTAAAAGTAAATGAATTTAATTAAGATGGTATTAACTCATTAAAATAAACAATATGTAAACTTACAAAAGGAATAAAATATATATTCATTGTGCATAAAGTACGTTGTGAGACGTTGTTATTCTGATTTATTTTTGGTGTAATTTAATGGTATCTGAAATGGATATCCCTGGAGAACAATCCGTATTTCAACGCGATATTACAAAACCATTTCGGCCCTTTTGGTTCATGTGACAGCCTTGAACCAGATTCCGCTACCCTATATTTGTTTGAACTTTGCCGACAAGACGAGACGTAAACAAGTATGTCTTGCAAACAGATATGCATTACACTGGCAGCAGTTTGTTCGGTTCTTTTAGTCATAGTTCTAGTTAGAACTTTTACTTTGGTCCCCAGAAAAGATACTGTCATTGCATGTAAAACAGCTGATTCCGATTTTATCAAGCTAACTGACCAGATAGTGAAGAGGTTTCAGCGAGCATTACAGATTAAAACAATATCCTTCAAACGGGGAGAATATAACAGAGACCAGCTGCTTCTCCTTAGCTCACACTTAGAAAAAAGTAAGAAAATATTGGGTGTTTGTGTGTAACAAATTTATAAAGATGTAATTATGCATCATCCCTTGTGTAATTTGCAGTTGGGTAGTCAACTTCAACTTAATTATTCCCTTCAGCCAGAGACATATATACACATGTGTATATATGTCTCTGCTTCAGCTGATCAGGGGTCCGGAGCTCAAAGACAGTGGCAGATCCAGAACGTTTCACTAGAGCCCCCCCCCCCCCCTAGTTATTAATGAAATAAAATTAAATGATAGGTTGAACCCAAATCAACATATTTTTTTGATAGTTTAAATTTCAAAGCTCTTCAGTTGGGACAGGCAGTAGAATGTGGCTGGGTTATACATGATAGCTCAACATTTGCCTAACCTGAGACAGTGGTGTTACAGCACATTATAAGAACAGACTGTAAAAATCAGTTTGAAATGGCTTAGAAAAGACCTAAAGTTACAACCTAACTAAGAGCACTCACAGATACAGAAAGCTAGTTCATATTCACCAAAGTACAATGCAAAACTTTAGTAAATACTGAGACTACTGTTATAGTAGTCTCAGGTAAATACAATGTATGATAGTTGCAGTCACACATCATCCACATAGCACACATTTGGAATTTCCATGAAAAATCAATGATAAAAGTCCAAACTCCAATTGTCATTGAAATTCTAGACTTGGAACATTAGAGCACATGCATTGACAGAAAAAATCTTTTAACATTATGTTACTCAGACTGAATAATTGTGGCCAAATAAGGCAAATAACAAACTCACCCCTTTACAGACTACCAACCCAAACCACCACCACCACCACCACACACACACACATTTCCAACATTTCCATTAAGGTAACACTATACTGAATGGCATATCTCCCGATTTCCAAACTTTTTGGCACACATGTTCTTTGAATCGAGTTACATCGGAATATGTAATAAAAAATGGGGGTCACCATTTTCGTTTTTTTTGTAATTTTCATAGGAAAACGTCAATTTTGGTGACAAATTTGCTTAGGTATATAGGGGAAATGCCTTTTTTTCCGCTTACCTTTTTAGATTTTCCAATGGATGGCTATTTTCTTATATACGGAGAAAAACAAAAAAACTAACATAATATCCAGAATTGCATATGGACCATAATTTGCTATTGGGCTCCGTTTCCTATAACTATAGAAAAGTGATAAAATGTGAATTACTGTAAGAAAAGTTGTAACTACATCTAAAGATGCCATTATTTTTATCAACATACAAGTGTATGCTACTCTTCCCTAGAAAAAAAATTGAAATTAACAAATTTCAAAGATTATACGACCATATTTGTGTGTCGTTTCTCGCGTTACTTTTCGCGTCCGAAGTGCATAACGCTGACTAATTTATAGATAATCTTCACCGGCAAATTCGTAATTTTTGCTTTAAAATAACAAAGAACATCGACCAATAAGAATAGTGAGAAGAAAATGCCGAGAACTATAAGTATTTCTGTAGCAGGTGTAAGAACACTGTCGTTATTTTGGTTTCCCATTTCGTAACGCACATTTTAGATGGTTTAATCTGCTTTGTTGTAAAAGAATTCTTTGCAACAATATGCAAATACGAACTCTCGCGAGATGTTCAAACAGGTAAATCAGAGATGATTTACATTCTTGTTTTGTTCTTCGTAATAATTAAGTTAGAAAATGACGTTATCGTTATGCGTTACATTTCACACGAAACAGAAGTCCATTTATTTATTAAAATTGTTTTTGTCGTTAAGTTCTAATCATTTCCGGTCATACGTGAAACATGTGACTAACATGTGATCACGTCCTTACAGCCGGATATACGAAATACTAGGTCTAAACATTGTATTTGTTTCCAACGGGATGTAAGCAAACATAATCTGTAGGCTTGTTTCGTCTTGTTTAAAAAAGGAAAATACAATTTTCAAAGAGATTGTGCCGGGGGTCTATTATTTTTCCTATGTGCATAATGTTACATACGATCTTGTGTGAAAATAAATGCCCAATGACTTGACAAAATCGATTTCAGATTTGACCGACGTTTTAACACACTTCGTTTCCCAATAACGATGTAAAGGGTCCTTGGAAAATTCAATCGAAATTACGTCTCCTATCATGGTGCCGATGTTCGTTGGATTGATTTAGCTTCAGCAGTAAATATTACTGGATATTTTAGGTGAATAAAGATAATTTAATAAAAAATACATGTTAATGTACCGTTACACTTGGAATGTACAAAGTTGGTATCTTTGTCACAATTTTTAATTAATTTTTTTTATTCATGTTCTGCAAACACTTATCCGAAACGCAATAAACTTGTCAAAGGAAAAGTAAACTTTTACCATGCATGACTTGAAAGGAAGTACTTTATTGATTTTAGCCCACTAAAGTAGGTTAAAATGTGGAAACCATGTAGATGGTGTACAGGTCACAAATATCGCATGGTGCCTATTTTAAAGATGCTAATTCCAAGTTAAAAGTTGTTTTCTTTACTGGATTTAAAGAATTTTACATTACCAATGATTTGGAATAAATTGTATATAACTGGAATTTCAAAACCAAATATAAATACATTTTTTTGACTAAAACATCAAGATACAACGATTATGGTATCCTGTATCAATGAAGAAAATACGGAAATTCCTGAATAAATTGTACTAATTGTTTTCAAAACAAGCACATATTTAGGAGTTTTATAATACTGTTACATTTAAGATGGATTTTAAGAAAAAGTAAACTGTTCAGATCATTTTAAGCAGATTTTGCAATAAAATAAAACTAAAAAAATGCTTTCGGTTTCTTATGGTTTCCTGTCGCGTTTAAAAAAAACTTTAAATATTAACATGAAGCAAGTAACACTAGTAATGGTGTTCATTTATGTCTTTTGAAATATATTGTGCAAAATAAAGAAAATAAAGATTGGTTTCCTGTTTTGTTTCCTGTCACGTAAACGGTGAATCAAAATGTATTAATTTTTTCTCGAAAAACTCAATTGTTCCATTAATACTATTCTAACATCAACACAACCCACAGAATAAAAGTTAAAGTTTTAGAACTTATAAAAAAGGATACAAAAAGAAACCAAAGGCCGAATACCAAATTATGGTCCATATAGTGAATCCATACACATATAGAAACTCGTATGTCACCATCCTTGTTTTTGAGATAAATGGCTTCAAAGTTGATCGATAGGCCTAGAAATTGATAAAAAACGTGTGACTTTATTGTATACAAAATATAACTTTATTCCTACTTCGAGATATGGAAAACAAAATATGTGTCGGGATATGAATGAGTATATTTTATTTTCATTTCCCCTGTCGGATTTTGTAAATTTCCTATTAATGCAATATAAAACACTACTGAATCAGATATAAATTTATTTCGTCCTGAACATGGAATTTCACTCATATGAATTAATATTAATAATAATCTTCATTGCCATATAAACATATGAAACATGTTTTTGTGACAAACTAAAAAAAAAAACCAAACTAACATACACTCATACATATGTATATAGTATATATATATCAATTGTTGCCAGTATGTAATCTCATCTGATTTTCAGATCAGAAGACCATATACTTGTAACTTGCGTGAACTGGTTCCACGTAAATCTTTTGATAATAGTTCAAGCATAAATCACCGGAATTTTGTACCTGTTAAATTCACGTAAATTTTTAAAATACAATATTCAAATAATATCTTTATTCTAAAATACTTTCAGATTTTTGTTAAGTTAACGTGAAAATTTCATGTGAGATTCATTCGAATTATTGATTTTTAACTCCATCATATTAGACAATGGTGGTATCATCGCTGCATCACGTGTTGCAGAAATAGAGCACTTAAAAAATGATTCAGTTACCAGTTTTTAAATTGCTCAGTTTGATGGTTGTTTAACGTTCAGTGGCAAATGCATGTAGTTCATGCATGTTCGGGACAATACAATACAATTTTGAAAACAGTTGTTTATAAAAACGCACATTTGATGCACCAGTCAAAAAAGGTTAAACATTCTGTTATTTGTGAAAATTATGAGGGAAAATAATGATCCTGATAAAATACACATTCTTAATAATAAAATAATAAAATTTCAAGAAAAATTCAAAACAAAAAAATCCCTTATCAAATGACGTTATCGTAAGCTCAAAAACATCAAAAGAATGATAAACAGCTATACATGTATATACTTGTATACTTGTTCTAAAAACTAATTTTAAGACTGAGAAACTTTCCGGCCCGGCCTTTTTCAACGCCTAGTACATGTATGTGAGCAATATGCTCCTCAAAGCCCCAAAAGGCAACTTTCTTAATTTTCTTTCAGTCGTTTTGTCTCTCAACTTGTACATGTACATTATTTCCAACTCAAAACACACTACCATCGAATACCCATGCAAGCGTAAATTAACACGAATATAAAATCTACTTGATTTCAACATCTCTTTTTGAGTCTTTTTCTGCCGTTTGAATAATAAAAAGTCAGTCGTTTGCATGTAAATTTCGAGAAAAAAAATTAAACAAAATCAGGGACCACTGAACCAGTCTGACTACAGCCAGCCCCAACTATCAACTTGCGTTCATAGATGCAAGTGGATACTTGGGGCTGGCTTTACTCAGACTGTAACGGGACCTAAAATTTTTTATTTTATTTCTGCCGAATCAAGAGCCTATAGTTATATATATATATGTATTTCTCAGCCTTTGTTAACTTTCTCAGGCCTCATTCCGATGATGCTGTCTGTCCTGTGTAGACCTGGTTTATACGAGCACAAAGCTAGCACTTTATTTTTCAAATGTTTCCGCTATATCGAATTTACTCTGTACCGACAAATGAATTTCAGAAACTGTTTACACTTGGAACACAGGAAAAGTTATCGGCAAAATAACCACTTTTTTTACATTCAATACAAACAAACTATTTTCTGTATGATTTTCAACGTCTGCTTGTATTGTGCTTTTTTGCCTAATTATATCGGTATTCTCATCCAGATAAATTTCAATGTTGTCCGAGCGGTGTTTTTGATGACCATTTTAAAACTAATAAATAGTTGTACAATTCCCTGTTTTTTTCACACATCATCCTTAGCTTCTATAAAATAGATTTCTACTTTCAAAACAAAATTTCATGGGGATACTGCATGAATTATGAATATGTACTTATACTATTTATTCCGTAAGGAACATATACACTGTAATATTTATTCCAGTGGAAATAATATTCCAGAATATTTTTTTCTTTTTGGAACTTATATTATGAAGGAACTTGTATTCTGTGACATGTGAACGTTATTCGATAACGTCAGGAACGATAACTTGTGGCGTAATGTCATTCGGTATAGTGATACCTTAAATGTATTGAAACAAATGCAAAAAGTTAAAGAAATATGAAAAGCTACTGACCACAAACTTGTTATCACTTCCATGACTTAAAGTGTGTGTGTTCTCTTGTCAGATCTAGTGTTTATAATTTCTTGTAGACAACTAACATGACTAATTTTGTCAGATTGAGAATAACAATTTTTCTTAAAATTCACAAAAAAGATATTGATACAACTTCATTCTTCATTAAATATTGAAATATATTACTGATTTCTTTTCAGGTTTTCCACTTGTTCACTCGTCTCCATTAGTGAAGTTAGACATAATAGCAAACTATAGTAGACTTTATACAATAACTGGATCAAACACAAGTTTAACTCCATACCTATTAACAGCTCATTTAGATGTGGTACCAGCTATTCCAGAAGAGTGGGAGTTCCCTCCCTTTGAAGCACAAATTAAGGATGAATATATATATGCAAGAGGAGCTATTGATTTTAAGCAAGGAATTATGGTAAGAATAATTAAAAATAGATTTCAGAGATTGTTGCAGTAATGTCTAATATTACAAACACCATAGTTCTTTTATCACTAGTTTACAATTGATCAGAATGTTTTACTTAACACTGCTACAAATCTGTGGGCTCACGCCAAGTTGGATGTGTGCAATTATATCTGGATGTCTTTTAGGGATTTGTCATTCATGGTAAATTTTTAATAGTCCCATGTTGTTTATTTACAACTTATTCAGACTTGGAGTGATATATTTTATAAACACGTGTTTAATTTAGAACAAAATACCTGAATGTTGACCTCTACAATAACATAAATTTTGTTTGATGTTTTTGAATTACTGGCTTATTGAATCAATTATCATCACATCTTTATGTCCCACTTTTTTTCGGTCTGTGTATCCCTTCTTTCATTCGTCCATCTGTCCATCCATCCATCTATTCTTCCGTCTGTCCGTTTGTATAATGATTTACATTATAGGAATACATGTGTAATACTAATTTTGTTTTATATTTTAGGGTATATTAGAAGCTTTGGAATACCTACTATCAAAAGGATTCAAACCAAATAGATCATTTTACATAGCATTTGGACATGATGAAGAAGTAAGTCAATAGTAGTCAGTCAAGTGGAACCAAGTTAACTCTGGACACCAAATTATATCATAATGACTTTTGAGCTAGGGTTCTGCAGCTAGATGGGTTCCATGATGCTGAGGTAATCACCCATATTAATACTGTCATCACTCACCAGGGTGGGGATCAAGGATGCAAAGATAGACGGAAGGGATAATACCTTTACCAGGTTATATACATTTGTATTTGGTTACTTATTGTATTGATTGTGGAAATCACACAAGCTCTATCTGATTAATTGATTCTTTCTGAATTTTTTTTTATTAATGATAACAAATATTTTAGCACTTTACATTGCTGATAGGAGGCTGATCTTACATGTCTTTGCAATATAACTATGCCAAAAGATGGAAATCTTTACTAATAGAATTTTCTGTACACAAATCACAACATTGACCAACTTCAAAATAGTTTATTCCTCTTAATTTTTGTCTAGCATTACCAATACTACAACTAACATACAAATATGTGTAATATTGTGTGGAGACGCTGAAATTAATTAATGATAATATTTGATAGGTTACTGGGGTTGATGGAGCTAGAGCAGTCGGTCAAGAACTACAAGCGAGAGGACTAAAGAAATTAGAATTCTTGTTAGACGAAGGACTGACAGTTTTAAATGGTTTTATTCCAGGAATACAAAAGCCTGTAGCATTGTAAGTTTTGGTTCTAAATAAATGTTTATTTTAATATCTCATTTACAGTTCCAACAGACATATAATTTAAATTGGATGGATTTTTTTTTCATAAAACAAAAAAACATCATGCACATAGCAAGAAAGTTTTTGAGTACTGAACATCTTGTACTAAAATGTAGAGGTATTAAAAAGGATGTAAACACTAGACTTAGACCTTGAAATCATATTTTGACAACTGATTATCTGTCAATTACTTGTTCACCAATTTGAATCCATTTCTCATATTTGATTTATAACATACTAAAACATATATATTTAATTTACAAAAGTGGAAAAATGATAATTAACAATGCACATTAACATTTCTTGTGTATTTTGAAATAACCAGCATGGCAACCCTACAAATATGTTTCATGGGGGAAATTTTCAAAAGAGTCTTTCTTGGAATTATTGTTCTTTAATACAGAACATTGTTACCAATTTTTAGTGTTCTTCCTTGAAAAGTATACCAGAGAATTAGAAACTTTATATAACAAAAATTATCAGTAAGACATAATCTATAACTTATACAACATGGCCAAATGATCGACCACGATAGTGAATCAGAGCATCTAAATTACTGTGGATTCATTTATTTTTGTGGGTTCCAATTTTCGTGTATTGAGATAAACTTGCACTTTTGTGGATATTTAATTTTTTTTTTTTTTGCAAAGTGTGCATAAATGCCTTTAGGAAATTTGTAGGTCTCCTGAATGTTCAAAGGAAATCCATGAAAATTGGTATCCAACAAATATTGATGATTCCACAGTACCATAAGATAGAAAATGTTATCTGAGCATCTCAACTATTTTGATTAGAAAAAAAAATTGCCTATGGTAATTAATTAAAGGTACATTATATCTATTTATAGAATTGGTATTGGAGAGAAAGGCTTTTTAACCTTGAAGTTACATGTGAAGGGTGAAGCAGGTCATTCCTCTATGCCACTTAAGGAAACAGCCATTGGAATTTTGGCTAAAGCTGTTGTTAAGTAAGATTGTTTGATATAGCATAAACTATATATATAGATAAAATCTACAGGGTGTAATTCAAAGTCTTGAATTCTTGGAGTTTTTTAGTATGCTGATTCGTATCATGTACATTTTTATTTAGATTTCAGATTTTTGACCTTGGTTTTTAAATTTGTCCACATTGAGGTTCAACAGGTCCAAAATTTGATTCCTTCAAAAATTGAAATCTTGCATTTTTTTATGCTGAATCTAACCATGTATTTAGATTTTTGATATTTGATCATAATAAGTAAATGTCCAATTTCAAATTTTTAAAAGTTTTTAGACCACGCTTGTTTTGTGTCAGAAACCTATGCTGTGTCAAATATTTGATAACATTCCAGATTCAAAGCTGTATTAATCTTGAATGATGTGTCCATACATTCCACAACTGTTCCAGGTTTGAGATCTGCTATTGTATCAAGTTTCCTCCTACAGAGCATATTATATTATACCTTTCTCTATGAAAATTGTAGGATAGAAGATAATCCACTGCCTAGTATGTTGGGGTATGGACCAGAGAAAGAAATGTTAGAACATTTGGCACATGAGGTATGTTAGTGTATAATGAGATAATAATGGTTGGGATGATAAAAGTTTCAAAACCTTTGAATATGTTAAAACCACTGAAAATAAGAAATAAGAAAAACTAAAACTCTAAAAGTTTTAAATTTTATATGATTTTGATTCTCAGACATTGTGTCAGAAGGTATTTTAAAGTTTTTACCAAAAAAACTAAATTTTGAAATATGTACAAGTTAAATTCTACACATGAATTATATCAAATATCATAGAGTAATAATTTTTATACGACCTCAAAATTTTTTTGTGTTAGTATAATGGTATGATGTTGTCGTCATCGTCTGCGTTGTCCGAAGCCACATTTGGTGTCTGGACAATAACGTTAGTTTAAGTGAATGGATATTTATGAAATTTGATAAGAAGGTTCAAAACAACAAAAGGAAGGTTAGGATTGATTTTGAGGATGATGGTCCCAACTGTTTTGGAATAAGGGCCCAAAAGGGGACCAAACCAGCATTTTTCTACTTGCAGGATAATAACTTGTATGAAAGTATTTCAATTGCTCTGAAATTGTACCACAATATTTGATACCACAGGTAGAAAATTTTGATTGATTTTTGGAGTTATGGTCCCAACCATTTGGAATTAGGGATCCAAAAGGGCTCAAAACAAGCATTTTTCTACTTTCAAGATATCAACTTGTGTATAAGTATTTCAATTGCCCTGAAATTATACCACAATGTTTTATACCACAGGTAGAAGGTTTGGATTGATTTTTGAGGTTATGGTCCCAACGGTTTAGGAATTTTGGGCCAAAAAAGGGGCCCAAATAAGTATTTTTGTAGTTTTCAGTCAATAACTTATGTTAAAGTTTATACATCTCTCTAAAATTATACCACAAGTGTCCATACTACATGGGATGGTTATGGGGGTTAAGACTCAAATCTTTTAGCAGTTTGGGCACAAAAGGGGGAAAACAAGGTTTTTTCTTGTTAAAGGACAATTTGGACAATTTAAAAGCAGTGTAAGGGAGGTAAGCCAATTCTATTTAAAGAATACTGTTATATAACTATGTTGAATTACCTCCCTTACACTGCTTGAAAATTATGTATTAAGAAATGATGATTGTCTTGAGAAGATTAGTTGTAAATTTGTATTTAGACATGTTAGAAGTTACTATTAATCACTAATAATATTTTATAATGTATTAAAATGAGTATTTATTGTTCAAAATCTTTTTGAGGGGATTAATATTCAACAGCATAGTATATTGCTCAAAGCAAACATTTTTAGGTTCATTTGGCCACATTCATTCTGTGTCAGAAACCTATGCTCTGTCAACTATTTAATCACAATCCAAATTTAGAGCCCTATCAAGCTGGAATGTTGTGTCTTTTCTTGCCCAAACTGTTCAGGGTTTGACCTCTGCAGTTGTATAAAGCTGCACCCTGCGGAGCATCTGGTTGAAGATTTCATGGATATAGGTGAACTGATTTTAAATGATCAACATATTATAAATCTCCATATGCTTGTATATTTATATTGAGACTTTGGCAAATTCTTCACAAAAATACAGCTTTTCATTAATCCGCAAAATTTGGAATCTACTTAAATAAATGAATCCACATTGGTTTATATCTTTATAAAAAAAACTGCATGGCAAGCAATAAATGTTTCAATTTTTTTGCTTGATTTTTAGTATTTTGTAGATGCCTCTAGCAGCCAGGATCATTATGTCTAACTTGTGGTTGTTTGGACCTCTTGTTTCTTGGTAAGTATTGTTAAGGTTCCGGTAGATTTATAAGTTATCAGTATTTCCTGTAATCATATTTTCCTCCAATTAATTAAGCATTGTAACATTGTAAACAAGCAGCAATTTGTACGTATTTGCAATTTTTGAGTTGTATTCTCATGCCACATGATAAATTGCCGGCAATAGAAAAGAATTGTTCACAGTTTAAATGTATATTTTTTATTGCCCTTAGTTAAATCATACTTTTAAAATGGAAATCCAGTTTGATACATGCCAATGAAGTGTGCTTACTTTGATATAAATTGAGTTGCAGCCGCAGGGCCATCAATGTAGATTATGTGAAAGTTACACATATTGTTACAGGGCTTTTTTTTCCATAATGAATCAGATAAAAGTCCGTCTTTGTCAACATTTACAAAGCATTTACTTATTTCTCCACACGAAAATATTTTGCTGACATTCTAGCAATAGCTATATTTTCTACACATTATCATACAAGTAAAAGAATCATGCACATGAAAGAAAAAAACAAGCTTTATAGTTAATCATCAGTAAGAAATAGAAAGATATGACAACCTTCCTTCTTGCATTTTTACGTAATATCAGTTTTCATTTTCTCTCTAATATTGGCATAACAGAGGATTGGACTACGGGTATTTTTATTTTATAAATTTCAGTCAGTTAATAGTATATAAAGAGTGAAAAGAGGCATCACAATAATTGTGTATGTACTTGAAGTTGAAATAAATTGAAATGCAAACATCCTTGATTTTGTAATGAGTTACATTTGTTACTTTTCATTTTCAGGTTTTTCTC
The DNA here is from genome assembly GCA_019925275.1 of Mytilus edulis. Taxonomy (NCBI): domain Eukaryota; kingdom Metazoa; phylum Mollusca; class Bivalvia; order Mytilida; family Mytilidae; genus Mytilus; species Mytilus edulis. Next base: position 93,908,963 of record CM034349.1, on the reverse strand, counting down.
ACAGAAACCTCCCACAAATGCTATTATTAGAACTGTCACATCAGTAACTATGTTTAATGGAGGAGTCAAGGTAAAACAATAGTTTAAGAACTAGATATAATTTGACATTGCTTACCTAGTTGTTGTTTTGCCAGTACAAAGTAGAAGGCAAACATAGGCATGCTGTGCATTGGCTATGTTGATGATGTGTTAATGTTTGTATTGAGTTATATCAGCATTAGTGTAACAGGGTCAATTCTTGGGTCAAAAGTAAATAACAAACTCTGTTTAGGGTTCAGATGATTTATTATACCAGTAGTAAAAATAAACTGAAATAACAATATCACAATTATAAATTACAGTTCTATTTTATAAAACTCAAGTATCTTAAATTACCCATTATCACTTATAGTAATAGTAAAATACAATGCTCCTTATTATTGTGTACATACTACTGTTATAATAATACAGTCGACTCTCGTTATGTCGAAGTCAGCCGGACCAGAGAAATATTTCGAGACACGCGTAGTTCGACTCAAACGAACACCGGAAGTTCGACAATCTAAGGGACACAACTCTTGCTTAGCTTGGTAAAGCTGAAATAAATCTGGGTGAATATGGCAAGGGGATCGATATTCTAGTATCAGATCGATGTATTTGTATGTCACAGTCTTTTATTATTATAATGATATTATTTTTACTTATTCAATTGTTTCAATTAAAATAAAATCCGATGGCTTTTCCAAGAGAGTAATTTCCAATCGATAGTTTCGTTATTCAGGTCGGTTATAGCTGACAAAATTGTTCATTCTTGGATACAAGAGATTTAAGAAAATTTTGATTTCTAATAATAACAAGAAAATATAACAAGATTAAAGACGCCGTTTGAGTAGTTTTTAGGTGATCATCAACGGAAACCATGATCCTCACTTCACACCCAAGCTCATTAGTGTAAATCACAAACTAATTGTTTTGTAAACATTTCAAAAACTTTTTCATGAATATTAACAATGTATCACTAATCATTTATCAAAATTCAATAAAAGATAATCTTAGGTAAACACTCATGGAAATAGCATGTCATAAATCAATACAGTGGTCAGTGACCGGAAATTTAATTACACGTGTATTGTCAGATTAACTATTCAATCCATTTAAATCCCGGAGGTCATGTTTTGACATATGTGTATAGTTCGAGATAAAAAAAAAAAAATTTGAATGCTTTTGTTAACCTTGGGACCGTAAATTTACTTCGACTCAACCGAAATTTCGACTCATCCAATTTCGACTCATCAGGAGTCGAATTACATACTTTTGTATGGAATAAAGTTCGGGACCACGTGAAAACTTCGACTCATCCGAAAATTCGAGTCAACCGAGTTCGAGACAACGAGAGTTAACTGTAAATACATTCAGTATATTGATGTCACATGTACTTTTATTTCACATTGTGATATACTACACAAGAATGTTACCCTTGATCGTAAATAATATACTATATAGTGTTTACTGGTTTACTATGTGTACGGTACAAAACTAAAGTTAAAACTTCATAAATAACATTAAGCTAATCGGAACATAAGATATTATTTGTTCTTTACATACAATTACATTACAACAATCATTAAATTGTTAATACTATTTTTATAAAGACTAATTAAGGTGGTACCTAACACTACAGGGAGATAACTCTGTAAAATCAGCAGAACGTTTTAATGACGTTGTGTTTATAAGGGAATATTAAGCTTCTCAATGATCAAAATAAGTGTTTGTCAAACTGCTATATAACCAGTGTAATTTTTCTGACTAAACGGTTGGTTCAAATTTTTTGAAATTTTTATATTTTTGTCAAAGGGTGAAAGTAAATACTTTGTCAAAATTTTAAGAAAATTAAACGAGCCAAATTAATTTTAGTTAAAGTGTTAGGTACCACCTTAAGCCAATTTATTAAATATGCTTAAAACCGCATATTTAAAGGGAGATAATCCATAACGTCTTGTTTACAACATTACATAATTAAAAATAGATAGACTCTTACCACTTATGGAGTGAGTTTTTACTGGCAAGGACAAGACACAGTTCACAAATACACTTTGTAAATAACTACATCAATGGAGCCCTAAAACCAAAATGTAATCATAAACATTCGGACTCGTAAAATATTAAAATATACAATATGACAAAATAACTCAAGTTTATTTATAGTTATACTTCTATCATCACAATTTATAATATAAGAGTACTAATAAATATCCACTTTAATACTTTTCCTTATTTTGTCTAATATTCCACCATTTATGAAATATCAATTATCTGTGTCAATAATCCAAAAGCTATGCAAATTATCTTGTACTATATTCTATCGTGACAAATTAACGGTAGATAATAAAATATGTGTAGCACGAAGCTAAATAAAACATTCTCGGGTACATCTATCATACTAATGTCATAAAAAAATTTACGAGGAGAACGAAGTCATACAATAGAAACTTTGCTAAATTTATCAAAGAAGTTAACATACATTATTCAGGTTATATGTTGTGTCCACAATGAATGAAAACAATAATACAGTTAATATAAATTCGTGATACAATATCCTGCGACTATAATTTTCAAGTTCCCGTGTTAAATCTACCTGGTCAATACAAAATATAAATTGACCGGGAAATTACAATGACCAATCAAATACGTAATTTAAAGTAAGAACCTTTTGAATATTCATGAACTAAATATAAAAAGTAAAGTGTAAATTTGGCTTTAAATAATAATATGCCCTTATCAAAATTAAACAGTAAAACGTTTATAATAAATACAATTAATTTGAAGTACTTTAAAGATATTTTTACTATTATTTAATATGCGTAAAAATGACACTACATGTACTACATTAGCAACTCTTAAATTCAAGAGTCTTATCTCAGTCATGGTCTATTTTACATGTTAAAGTCTGTGATTAGGTCAGTTTAACTTTTAATTTTGATTCAACATTTACATTTTACTATCAAAATAACATAGAGGCTAATTACTTAAGTTTTGGTAAATGGATCTCCATTAAATGATACCAGAAGGTTCAATACCACAAAAGGAAGGTTGGGATTTATACCAACAGTTTATAAGGAATTAGGAACCAAAGAGGCCAATAACAAGCATTTTTGTAGTTTCAGGACAATGTCTTTTGTGTAAGTGTATGTATCTCTGATATTGTACCACAAGATTCCATACCACAAAGGGAAGGCTTGGGTTGAGTTTTGGGGTAATTGCCCTAAATGTTCAGGAATTAATGGCAAAGAAGGGGCCAAAAACAAGCATTTTTCTAGTTTCTAGACAATAACATGTGTTGATGTGTATGAATCTCTCTGAAATTGTGCTACATTGTACAAGGTTCCATACCACAAAGGGAAGGCTGAGTTTGGGGGTAACAACTCCAACCAGGGGGGCTTCAAAAAGTTTGGAGGGTATTTTGTATTATACCCTACCTATGAGTATAGAGGGGCATCATGTTTTCTGGTCTGTGCCTCTGTTCATCATTCTGTCTGTCCCGCTTCAGGTTAAACTTAAGCTTAAAGTTTTTGGTCAAGGTGGTTTTGATGAAGTTGAGGCCAATAAACTGGAAACTTAGTACACTTGCATGTTCCCTGTGATGTGATCTTTCTAATTTAAATGCCAAATTAGATTTCTGATCCAATTTAAGGCCCACTGAACATAGAAATTGAGTGTTTGAGTGGGGCATCAGTGTACTAACACATTCTTGTTTTTTCAGGGGTTAAATTTTTTCTTTCTCCAAATTATTTTTGTTATAAATAAAATAAGCAATATATCAGTCTGTTGACCATTCCTTACATGGAAATGAAGGAATGAAATGTTTTAATCACGCCACGCCGTAGACGCACATAGATGCCAACCATTACGATTTTTCCGTAGTTTTTCCGATTTTGCGATACAAACTACGCTATTACGGTCAAAGTCGAATAGTTACGGATTCCCAATCATCGCCGTTCAATTTTGTAAATCGCGGATTTTTATCATTTCTTTTCCGTCCTGGTCCGGTATTTAGAAAACGACAATGTAATGTTTCCGGTTTCTCGGGAGTTATCAACCTATTGATGGGAACTAACTGACTTCCGAAGAGGAAAACTTGCATTTTATGAAGTAGCTTTCCCCATTTCTCTACTTCTCCTTGACAAAACGAAAATGTACGAGTCCAGAACATCTGAACAATTAATGAATGGAATTCATACTACAGACAACATGTTGAACGACAAATTTTAGTGCACATCATTTTGCAACCACTCGTCAGTAATTTTTATTGGTAAATGCAAGTTTTTGAATGATTACTGAAAACTTTTCAAAAATACGGAAAATTTGATAGTTTGTTACTGATTGTCTCAAAAGGGGTTGGCATCTATGGACGCATGATTTTGTTATGGTGAAAGTTCCTCCATCGTTCAATTTTTATCCATTGAGATCTCTACTAATTCTATGGAAAAACACAAGACTAGGACAACAGTATTTTTGTTTTTTGTAACTCGTTATTACAATTATGTTTTTTCTTTCTTTCAGACTAATGTATTACCATCTGATGCCACTGCTTACATAAACCACAGAATTCACCCAGCACAAAGCATTCAAGAGGTATATATTAATATAAGACATAAAACATCAAATTCATCCAGCAAAAAGCCTTCAAGAGGTATATAAGGCCAAATAAAAAAGTTGTGTGTTTCCTATTACCCTACCTTACCTATATTTTAAGCTAAAAATAGCCTACCCTAAAGTGTTTTTTTTCTTCATTTTTTAATAAGCAATATTGAAGTCAGAATGTCCCTCCCATAGACTCAATGTAAAAAAAAAGGGTAAAATAAAACAGAAATCCCTACCTACCTACCCTATTTTTTTCAAAGATGTTATAGGAAACACACATATTATTATTTTTGGCCTAAGATAAAACATAAAACATAGAACATCAAATTCATCTATCATAATTGCTCAGAAAAGACTAAGCTACCAAGAAAACTGAACTGTAATTCTTTATTGAAGTTATTTTTTGCTGGATGACCTTCAAGGGGTCATTTGAAGGAGATTTCTTATTGGAAAAAGGGGTGAGGTTGAAGTTTTCAAATAACCTTTTTATTGTAAATATTTTGGTAAATTTAAAAGAATGTAAATCTTGCACTGAAATAATGTAAACTGTTTCACTCACCTTTAATTTACTTGAAAACACTCAAAGGATATATTGAATGTATGCTAAATTAAATCTATTAGAACATGACAAAAATGAATAGACATAATTTTTATAGCTGAGTGTTTCAAATGAGTCTCTAGTTTCTCTTGATTAATGTTAAATTGCATGAATTTTGTAGAAAATGTTACAGCAAAATGCCTTTTTCAGTCTGGCCATACTGATACTTTCCTACACTTCTGATATTTGTAATGTAAGGTATATCACCCTCCTTTCAGAGTTGTCTAGTCCTACAGACAGATAGATAGATAGGTTATCTGTCCGACTAGTCTACTCTTAAAAGTGAGTAGTATTCCTAACCTAATAATGACTTCACTTTTCAGCAAGCAAGCAAGCTAACCAAAGATATTGCCACTACCTACATAACTAAACACTCAAGAAATTTTGCTGTAAAGATGACAAGGAAGTAGAATGTACATAGAGTTACAGCCCCTGAAATCCAAACATCAGTGAACTTAAAAAGAAAATAATATTAGCTCTAAAGCCTGACAATTCTAATGTATAAAATACATATTTGATTTTAGATAATAGATTATGACAGGGCTATAATAAATGATGACAGAGTGAAATTATCAGTTGAAGATTCTATGGTAGCTGCATCTGGTTCCCCTTCTGGAGAAAATGATTTTGGGTACCAGATAATCAGTAATAGTATCAGACAAATCTGGACCAATGCCACCACAGCACCAGGTAAGTACCTATAAATATGTTCTGTAAATTCAGAAATTGTTGCGTGCATTTATTATTGCGATTTTGTCATTTTAGACCAAAATGCGATTTTAATTTTTGTCATTTTGAGTAAATCCTGTTTAATTCATATTAAAAAAAATGAAAATGTGAGTTTAAATTATTGCAATTATTACCCTGTCACATTTTTTGCAATAATAAAAACATCACAATATTTTCTGAATTTACAGTAATCATACCTTAACAACATAAAGTCTGTATATATATATATATATATATTGGACAAATATATTCTAATACCAGTAAAGTTTCAAGTCAAAAGTTGGCCAAAATTGGATTATTCCATGGAAGCATAAATTTAATTTTCAACATTTCTGGACCAAATCCTTCTTTACATTAAGTCAACATCAGACCTCTGGGTTGTGTCAGCTCACCACAAGGTCAATATCAGAAAAATCTTGACTAATCCCCCCACAGCACAAATTCACAATAAAAAAAGTCTGACTATTCTGCATCATAAAAGTATCCCATCAGGACACATTTTACCAAAAAAAAACCCAGATAACATTAGTTCATGGTAAAGTCACCACAGTAACAGGTCAGGATTAGAGCAGGGTCACCGTCATCACATTGAGTTGTCTTTCTTTCATTGCATCAATAAATTTGTTGTGAATTACCTGCAAAAATCTTGGTTTCTATGTGAATTCTTTCAAGAACATTAGTTACTCTCTAGCATGATTCACAAATTTATATGATACAGTTTTCTGTGCTTTAAAATATGTAACAATAGCAGGAGTTATGTAGTGTAAATAAATATTCATATATTATGTGCGTTCAAAGAAATTTTTTGGATTTACCTTCATCAGGACTCTTTCAATGTCAAAATGTTGAAAGCCAAGGACGTATAAATATCTGAATACTTTTGAAGCTTTATGACCAAAGGGTACTCCTAAAGAAAATGAAAATAGACCTAAGAATAACTTATGTAATTGTAGTTGTAAGTGTCATGCGGGTCTCTGCATCAATGCAGGACTTTGATTTATAAACACCACATGATAATCTAATAAGTAGCCATTTCTACTCAAAAATGTATAATTAAAGATTGTTTGTAATTTGCAGTCTTTTGATATAACGAATCAATAAAAGATATTTGACTGTGGAAGATGTGAAAATGAATAAAGAAATGTTGTGGATTGTAGAAATGCAATCTAATTAAAAACCGATCTCTCATCGCTCCCGTTTTCTGATATGTCGCGTGGTAGATCTAACGAAACCCTCTTTGAGGTCACATGTGAGTGACCTCGTAGGTGTGTCTTTTTCGACCAATGAAAATGAGTCTTCGACGACCTTGAAAGTTTATCGTAAGGTAAAGGGATGTAACTCATTTTATTTACGAAGAAATCGTCAGTCCAAATAATTCATAAACTTTTTTGATTGGCTTATTAATAGGTCGTCAACTCATTTGCATATCATTATAAATTCATAACTTCCAGTTCACTCACATGTGACCTCAAAGCGGGTTTTGTTAGATCTCCCACGCAACATATCAGAAAACGGGAGCGATGAGAGATCGGTTTTTAATTAGATTGGTAGAAATTTAATTTTAGTTTCTTGTGTACAATTTGGAAATTAGTATGGCGTTCATTATCACTGAACTAGTATATATATTTGTTTAGGGGCCAGCTGAAGGACGCCTCCGGGTGCGGGAATTTTTCGCTACATTGAAGACCTGTTGGTGACCTTCTGCTGTTGTTTTTTATTTGGTCGGGTTGTTGTCTCTTTGACACATTCCCCATTTCCATTCTCAATTTTAGATTTAGGGGTGGGGGCCTATTTAGAGATTAAGTATATATGTATACTTTGACTTTTTACAAGTCCCACAACTAATATTGCCTTGTTGGTGCTTCCTTTTTCCTTGATCTTCATTTGCTGCATGCATGATTCCCATTTTCTGACTACGTAACTTTTTTAGTTTGTCCATGATTTGTCTAATTTAGCAGAGTTAAAGTAAAGTTTTGGTTTTCTGTTATTTTAAATTTCCTTTAATATAGAAAAATTTCTGCAATTTGACATATTTATATTTTGTAGGAATGATGATTGGCAATACTGACACAAAACATTATAAAGATTTTACAAATAATATCTATAGATTTAGTCCAACAGTTATGTTTCCCGGTGATGAGAAACGTTTCCATGGTGTTAATGAACGTATATCAAAAAAGAATTATGAACAAGCTATAAACTTTTACTATCATATAATTGTTAATTCAGATAGGAGTACTTTGTCAATTTCACATAAACATAGTGATGAATTGTGAACCCATAGACTGTATGTTAACAGTGATTGAATTGTGAATCATTAAACTGTGATAATAGTGATTAGTTGTTCATCCTTAGACAGCACATAAACAGTGATTGAATTGTGAATCATTAGACTACATTTAAACAATGATTAATTGTAAACCATTAGAATGCACATAAACAGTGATTGAATTGTGAATCATTAGACTGCTTTTAAATATAGTGATTAGTTGTAGATTAATAGGCTGCACATAAACAGTTATCACTTGTAAATCATTAGACTGCATAAACATAAACATTGATTAGTTGTAAATTCATAGACTGTATAAAATAAACAGTGAAAAGTTGTGAATCATTAGACTGCACATATACACACTGATTAGTTGTAATCCATAGTCTGTAAATCCATAGTCTGTACATATATATAGTGATAAATTGTAAATCCATACAGCATGTAGAGTGATAAATTGTTAACCCATATACTGCACATCAATCATTGTCAATAGTAATGACTTGTAAACCCATAGACTGCACATATATAGTAATAAATTGTTAATCCATAAAGTGATTAAATGTAAACCCATATTTTGCATATAAACAGTGATTAATTGCAAACTCATAGACTGCACTTAAACAGTGAATAATTTTACCATATTATACGGTTTAGATGTGAGTTAAGTACTGACAGTCACTTATAATAATTATGTGTATAATATTGTTGTAATCAATGAAATAAACTACCTCAAAGATATCAGTCTTAAATATTAGTTTATATAAATTTCTTAAGACAAAATTTCAGGACACTCAATCCATGAAATATTGTTTCAATATACACATGTAAAATTGGATAACCTCCCCTTAGCTAGAAAAAAAATTCATTGCTCTCAATCAATGAAATATATAAACTACTCACTCAGGACATTTTTCATTAGATAGGAACAAAATATCATCCAATATCTATTCCATAGAACAATATTTTGCATTACAGCTGCATATAAACGGTGACTATTAGTTAAAATGTATTAATAAAAAACTGAACTCTAAGGTAAATTAAAAAAGAATGCAGTTCTTTAAAACCGACAAATTCTAACGTTAGACTTAATCAACCAACAGAAGAAATAAAAAAACATATTCCTGACTTGGTTCATGCATTTAAAAATACATTTTGGGTTAAAACAAGACCATCTTGTTTTATTTTTGAAGGAAACACAAGAATTTCGTAGACAAACCCTGGCAGCCATGAGTTGCTCAATAATTGTTTTGAACTCTGTTTCAGTTGAGAAATGTGAAGAAATTTATACTTTCATAACTAAGATAGTCTTGCTTTTAAAGATTTATATGATGCTTTGATAACAGCTGTCTAATTCCAGGTATACTTTAGGAACTCACATAAACAGTGATTAATTGTAAACCCATAGACTGTACATAAACAGTGATTATTTGTAATCCTATAGACTGTACATAAACAGTGATTAATTGTAAACCCAAAGACTGTACATAAACAATAATTACTATTAACCCATATACAAACCAATATATTTAAAGAGCTGCTGAACCAACGCCTCTTATGTTTTGTGCTGGTAGTGTTCCCTTAAGTGGATACCAGATGGTATGCAGGGTTGTCACATAAAAAAATCAAATACCGCTACATTGACAACAACACTTAAGTAAACTGCATCTTTTATTGTCGACATGTTTCGCCGATTAGATCGGCTTCATCAGGACAAAGTATACAAAATTAGAACCCCTGAAGTACAAAAAAACGGTATCATGTATGTGACGTCATAATTGTCCATTGTTGACGTTGCTATGGGATACTCTATATCATTATGTAATGTTGAACAGAAAATGAATCAAACATAGTACAATGCAAATGAAGTTACTTTTTTTAGAGTTAATCTATAATTTTTTGAATTGTCTTATAACTTTAAAATGGTTGTAAACTATTATAATGGTAAGTGTATAAATAAAATGTGTTTTTAAATAGAAATTAAATTTGTGTAACATGAATGTAAGTACAATGTCAGTGTACAGTTTTATAAAGTTTCTTCCTAATTTGGACAACACTTATAGGGCACACCCCTACCACTTCGACTGGGTTCCCTTTGGGCCCGGAGGTACTACTTCCAATCGCGTCGGGAATGCCGTAAAGTGGTTTACTGTCGCAAAATTTCTTGGCAATGTTGGTTGAACTGGAAATGGTGGTCGGAAGGATTTATGTTCTTTGTATCTTACTTCTTTTAACTTTAATTTCCTGCAGGTTTTAAATAGTACTGGAAATCTATCTTGGCTGTTTTGTGTCATCTCCATTTACTTTTGAAAGATCCTTTTTAAGGTTTCACACTAAAATAATTTTACATTTAATTTTCTGATGGCACAGAATGATGGTACATATAAATCTTGATATATTGGCCGTCCTGTTGTAGGAATGTAGTCCTCTGTTTGTTCTTCATATAAGTTTCCTTTTGTTTGATGGTTTCTTGGCAGTAATTGATGGTATCAGTTGTTTGTTGGCTTCTTGGAATTCTTCGTTCTTGCTCGGTATAGAGATGGCCGTGGGGTCGGCGCTGTGTGGTATAGGCGGATCCGGGGATGCAGGGGTTCAGATGGAATATCAAAAGATAAATAAAGAGCTGCTGAACCAACGCCTCTTATGTTTTGTGCTGGTAGTGTTCCCTTAAGTGGATACCAGATGGTATGCAGGGTTGTCACATAAAAAAATCAAATACCGCTACATTGACAACAACACTTAAGTAAACTGCATCTTTTATTGTCGACATGTTTCGCCGATTAGATCGGCTTCATCAGGACAAAGTATACAAAATTAGAACCCCTGAAGTACAAAAAAAACGGTATCATGTATGTGACGTCATAATTGTCCATTGTTGACGTTGCTATGGGATACTCTATATCATTATGTAATGTTGAACAGAAAATGAATCAAACATAGTACAATGCAAATGAAGTTACTTTTTTTAGAGTTAATCTATAATTTTTTGAATTGTCTTATAACTTTAAAATGGTTGTAAACTATTATAATGGTAAGTGTATAAATAAAATGTGTTTTTAAATAGAAATTAAATTTGTGTAACATGAATGTAAGTACAATGTCAGTGTACAGTTTTATAAAGTTTCTTCCTAATTTGGACAACACTTATAGGGCACACCCCTACCACTTCGACTGGGTTCCCTTTGGCCGGAGGTACTACTTCCAATCGCGTCGGGAATGCCGTAAAGTGGTTTACTGTCGCAAAATTTCTTGGCAATGTTGGTTGAACTGGAAATGGTGGTCGGAAGGATTTATGTTCTTTGTATCTTACTTCTTTTAACTTTAATTTCCTGCAGGTTTTAAATAGTACTGGAAATCTATCTTGGCTGTTTTGTGTCATCTCCATTTACTTTTGAAAGATCCTTTTTAAGGTTTCACACTAAAATAATTTTACATTTAATTTTCTGATGGCACAGAATGATGGTACATATAAATCTTGATATATTGGCCGTCCTGTTGTAGGAATGTAGTCCTCTGTTTGTTCTTCATATAAGTTTCCTTTTGTTTGATGGTTTCTTGGCAGTAATTGATGGTATCAGTTGTTTGTTGGCTTCTTGGAATTCTTCGTTCTTGCTCGGTATAGAGATGGCCGTGGGGTCGGCGCTGTGTGGTATAGGCGGATCCGGGGATGCAGGGGTTCAGATGGAATATCAAAAGATAAATAAAGAGCTGCTGAACCAACGCCTCTTATGTTTTGTGCTGGTAGTGTTCCCTTAAGTGGATACCAGATGGTATGCAGGGTTGTCACATAAAAAAATCAAATACCGCTACATTGACAACAACACTTAAGTAAACTGCATCTTTTATTGTCGACATGTTTCGCCGATTAGATCGGCTTCATCAGGACAAAGTATACAAAATTAGAACCCCTGAAGTACAAAAAAACGGTATTATGTATGTAAAAGAAGTAAGATACAAAGAACATAAATCCTTCCGACCACCATTTCCAGTTCAACCAACATTGCCAAGAAATTTTTGCGACAGTAAACCACTTTACGGCATTCCCACGCGATTGGAAGTAGTACCTTCGCCAAAGGGAACCCAGTCGAAGTGGTAGGGTGTGCCCTATAAGTGTTGTCCAAATTAGGAAGAAACTTTATAAAACTGTACACTGACATTGTACTTACATTCATGTTACACAAATTTAATTTCTATTAAAAACACATTTTATTTATACACTTACCATTATATAGTGTTACAACCATTTAAAGTTATAAGACATTCAAAAATTTATAGATTAACTCTAAAAAAAGTAACTTCATTTGCATTGTATATGGTTATTCATTTTCTGTTCAACATACATAATGATATAGAGTATCCCAATAGAACGTCAACAATGGACAATTATACGTCACATACATGATACCGTTTTTTTGTACTTCAGGTTCTAATTTTAATACTTTGTCCTGATGAAGCGATCTAATCGGCGAAACATGTTCACAATAAAAGATGCAGTTTACTTAAGTGTTGTTGTCAATGTAGCGGTATTTGATTTTTTTTGATGGACAACCTGCATACCATCTGGTAATCCACTTAAGGGAACACTACCCGCACAAACATAAGGGCGTTTGGTTCAGCAGCTCATTTATTTATCTTTTGATATTCCATCTGAACCCCTGCATCCCCGATCGCCTATACCACACAGCGCCGACCCCACGGCCATTCCTATCCGAGCAAGAACGAAGAATTCCAAGAAGCCAACAAACAACTGATACCATCAATTACTGCCAAGAAACCATTCAAACAAAAGGAAACTTATATGAAGAACAAACAGAGGACTACATTCTACAACAGGACGGCCAATATATCAAGATTTATTGTACCATCATTCTGTGCATCAGAAAATTAAATGTAAAATTATTTTAGTGTGAAACCTTTAAAAGGATCTTTCAAAAGTAAATGGAGATGACACAAAACAGCCAGATAGATTTCCAGTACTATTAAAAACCTGCAGGAAATTAAAGTTAAAAGAAGTAAGATACAAAGAACATAAATCCTTCCGACCACCATTTCCAGTTCAACCAACATTGCCAAGAAATTTTGCGACAGTAAACCACTTTACGGCATTCCCGACGCGATTGGAAGTAGTACCTCCGGCCAAAGGGAACCCAGTCGAAGTGGTAGGGGTGTGCCCTATAAGTGTTGTCCAAATTAGGAAGAAACTTTATAAAACTGTACACTGACATTGTACTTACATTCATGTTACACAAATTTAATTTCTATTTAAAAACACATTTTATTTATACACTTACCATTATAATAGTTTACAACCATTTTAAAGTTATAAGACAATTCAAAAAATTATAGATTAACTCTAAAAAAAGTAACTTCATTTGCATTGTACTATGTTTGATTCATTTTCTGTTCAACATTACATAATGATATAGAGTATCCCATAGCAACGTCAACAATGGACAATTATGACGTCACATACATGATACCGTTTTTTTGTACTTCAGGGGTTCTAATTTTGTATACTTTGTCCTGATGAAGCCGATCTAATCGGCGAAACATGTCGACAATAAAAGATGCAGTTTACTTAAGTGTTGTTGTCAATGTAGCGGTATTTGATTTTTTTATGTGACAACCCTGCATACCATCTGGTATCCACTTAAGGGAACACTACCAGCACAAAACATAAGAGGCGTTGGTTCAGCAGCTCTTTATTTATCTTTTGATATTCCATCTGAACCCCTGCATCCCCGGATCCGCCTATACCCACAGCGCCGACCCCACGGCCATCTCTATACCGAGCAAGAACGAAGAATTCCAAGAAGCCAACAAACAACTGATACCATCAATTACTGCCAAGAAACCATCAAACAAAAGGAAACTTATATGAAGAACAAACAGAGGACTACATTCCTACAACAGGACGGCCAATATATCAAGATTTATATGTACCATCATTCTGTGCCATCAGAAAATTAAATGTAAAATTATTTTAGTGTGAAACCTTAAAAAGGATCTTTCAAAAGTAAATGGAGATGACACAAAACAGCCAAGATAGATTTCCAGTACTATTTAAAACCTGCAGGAAATTAAAGTTAAAAGAAGTAAGATACAAAGAACATAAATCCTTCCGACCACCATTTCCAGTTCAACCAACATTGCCAAGAAATTTTGCGACAGTAAACCACTTTACGGCATTCCCGACGCGATTGGAAGTAGTACCTCCGGCCAAAGGGAACCCAGTCGAAGTGGTAGGGGTGTGCCCTATAAGTGTTGTCCAAATTAGGAAGAAACTTTATAAAACTGTACACTGACATTGTACTTACATTCATGTTACACAAATTTAATTTCTATTTAAAAACACATTTTATTTATACACTTACCATTATAATAGTTTACAACCATTTTAAAGTTATAAGACAATTCAAAAAAATTATAGATTAACTCTAAAAAAAGTAACTTCATTTGCATTGTACTATGTTTGATTCATTTTCTGTTCAACATTACATAATGATATAGAGTATCCCATAGCAACGTCAACAATGGACAATTATGACGTCACATACATGATACCGTTTTTTTGTACTTCAGGGGTTCTAATTTTGTATACTTTGTCCTGATGAAGCCGATCTAATCGGCGAAACATGTCGACAATAAAAGATGCAGTTTACTTAAGTGTTGTTGTCAATGTAGCGGTATTTGATTTTTTTATGTGACAACCCTGCATACCATCTGGTATCCACTTAAGGGAACACTACCAGCACAAAACATAAGAGGCGTTGGTTCAGCAGCTCTTTATTTATCTTTTGATATTCCATCTGAACCCCTGCATCCCCGGATCCGCCTATACCACACAGCGCCGACCCCACGGCCATCTCTATACCGAGCAAGAACGAAGAATTCCAAGAAGCCAACAAACAACTGATACCATCAATTACTGCCAAGAAACCATCAAACAAAAGGAAACTTATATGAAGAACAAACAGAGGACTACATTCCTACAACAGGACGGCCAATATATCAAGATTTATATGTACCATCATTCTGTGCCATCAGAAAATTAAATGTAAAATTATTTTAGTGTGAAACCTTAAAAAGGATCTTTCAAAAGTAAATGGAGATGACACAAAACAGCCAAGATAGATTTCCAGTACTATTTAAAACCTGCAGGAAATTAAAGTTAAAAGAAGAAGATACAAAGAACATAAATCCTTCCGACCACCATTTCCGTTCAACCAACATTGCCAAGAAATTTTGGACAGTAAACCACTTTACGGCATTCCCGACGCGATTGGAAGAGTACCTCCGGCCAAAGGGAACCAGTCGAAGTGGTAGGGGTGTGTATAGGTGTCCAAGTTGTCAAGATATTAGAAACGACAACTTTATTAAATGTACACATTGAATTTCTATTTAAAAAACATTTTACAAATTTAATTTCATTTAAAACACATTTATTTATAACTTTATAAAATTAACAAAATTTAAGTTAAACAATTCAAAAAATTATATTTCATGTATATAGTAATTCATTTTGCTGTACATGTTTGATTCATTTTTTAACTTACTAATGTAAAATGGACCATTAGAACGTCAACATATGGACACTTTATTTGTACTTCAGGTCTACATTTGTATACTTTGTCCTGATGAGCTCTAATCAGGGGATCATTGTGTATACTATTTCGATGAAACAGATCTATTGCGAACATGTGTTGCAATGGCGGATTACTTAATTGTTGTTCACATGTAAGGTATTTATACATTTTTTATCAAACCCTGATATACCATCTGTCTACTTATGGAAACCCAAGCAAAACTAAAAGGCGTCATTCAGACACCTATGTTATCTTTGTATTCATCTGAACTGATCCCGATCGCTACATATAAAGCCGACTGGCATTCAAACCATCGGCAAGAACAAGAATCCAAAGCCTAACAAACATGATAATCAAATTTAACTGACATATAAAACAAAGGAAATTATAAACATACAAACAAACCTACATTCACATAAAGCATGATTAATTGTCAAATTATGCTAACACCATTTATTGACATTAGAAAATTAATTGTAAAATTATTCTATGAAACCATTAAAGGATCTTAACATTAACATGGAGATACATTAATTAACAAAAAGTAGATTTACATACTATTTAAAACTTCAGTAAATTAAAAAGGTGATATTAATACAAGTGACTTAAAACTTCGCTACCATTTCCATGTTCTATTTTTACTATTAAAGAAAAATTTTCGACAGTAACTTTTAGCATTTCTCAACGCGATTGGGTATTAATTCAGGCAATAACAGATATTTAAACCAAGCCAGGGTAGACTTTACTGTTGTCAAATTATGAAATCTTAACTTTAATTAAAATCATGTACAGTATTTATTTTCACATATATTAGTACAATAATTCAATTTAATAAACAGATTCTTTTATACATTTCAAATTTCAATAGTTTACACCTTTAAAATTAATTAAGACATTCAAAATTAATATTATCTAAAAATGTGCAATTATTTGCATTGATACTATGTGATGAAATTGTCTTATAACACTTCTCAATTGGTATGTAAGTATACATTAGCAACGTCACTGGATATATATGTCCAATTAATGATTACCGTTTTTTTTCCAGGTTCTAATTTTGTATATTGTTCTGATCTGACAGGATAATCAGGTTGTACATAGTGTCGTATTAAGATGCATTTACTTAAGTTTTTGTTGTCAATTGCGGTATCAATAGATTAACAGTATTTGTTTGAATGTTTTACACCATAGATTGTACATAACGCTGATTAATTGTAAACCCATAGCGAAACCTATAAAATGTTCATAAACAGTGATTAATTGTAAACTTATATACTGTACATATAAAACAGTGATTAATTGTAAACCCATACTGCCATAGACAAACCCATAGACTACATAAACAGTGATTAATTGTAAACTTATATACTGTACATATAAAACAGTGATTAATTGTAAACCCATACTGCCATAGACAAACCCATAGACTACATAAACAGTGATTAATTGTAAACCCATACTGCCATAGACAAACCCATTTTATATACATTTATAATGATTAATTGTAAACCCATAATCAAACCCATAGAATGTACATAAACACTTTAACAGTGAATAATTTAATTTAAAAAAAATGTACATAAACATTGACAATTTTTTAATCCATAAAAAAAGGTTGACTTCATTAATAAGTGACTTAATCATTGTCTAGATTCACTCTTTATATTTTTTTCTATAAAATTAAACAAGACAGTTTCTGCTATGTTGTATGCAATTGTTTCTCAAGTCCTGCTGTATTAATTCAAAGAATAGACAGCATTATTTATAAAACCAAACACCAATAGACTTTACCCTGCAAGTATGATGACTTCTTAATCTTTCAAAATTGAAATCAGTGGATAAGTAATATTATTCTGCACAAATATTGTACAAATATCAACTATATACAGGATGTCCTCTTACTAAATAGTTCAAAGCTTGGTCATCTATCTCACAGTTACACATCTACAGTTAAGTCTTCCTCAAATCTTGAATTTCATCTAGAAATTGGCAATGAGTGTTAAGAAAATAACAATAATGATGAAGGACAAGTCTATACAGCTTCTCAATTGGTATGTAACAACATTCCAGCAGTGCCTGCATTATATATGTCCCAATTGATAAGATATACCTTAGCTTGCATTTCCAATCATGACTTGCCTGATAGATGGTTGCTGCTCACAAGGAAACTATTGTACAGTAGTTGTCGTTTGTTTATGTAATATATACGTGTTTCTCGTTTCTCGTTTTGTTTATATAGATTAGACCGTTGGTTTTCCCGTTTGAATGGTTTTACACTAGTAATTTTGGGGCCCTTTATAGCTTGTTGTTCGGTGTGAGCCAAGGCTCCGTGTTGAAGGCCGTACTTTAACCTATAATGGTTTACTTTTTAAATTGTTATTTGTATGGAGAGTTGTCTCATTGGCACTCACACCACATCTTCCTATATCTATTAAACCAAGAGAACCGTGGGGTGAAGATCAAATCATCCTTTAAAATTTTTATGGATGCCATCTCAAGTTTGTTGACCACTGTGGAATATCATTTTCACAGATGGCTACAATTTATGTTCCAATTGTTGTAACAACAATCCCATCATCTAAATTTGGACCTTTTTAATTGAGTAACTCTGAGGGTGCTACATATATATGGAGCAGGATCTGCTTACCCTTCCAAAAAAGTGAGGTAGCCCCTTGTTTTTATCGAGTATGGTTGCTCTAACAATGTTTAGTTTTCTATGTTATGTTTTGTGTACTGTTCTTTGTCTTTTGTATTTTTTTCCTTTTAGCCATGACATTGTCTGTTTGTTCTCAGCTTATGAGTTTGAATGTCCTTTTGGTATCTTTCACATGTTGTAGACCTCTTAAGCAAGATAAGTTCATGTATTTTTCTTAAAGGATCTTTGTTTAAAAATGTAGACATCAATGTCATTTAAAAGCCTTTTTCGAGACAAATATTTCAATAAACTTAATTTTCTTTTAATAATAGCCTAGGACTATACTAATCCTGGTAATAACATGAACTTATTGCAAGATGTATAATTTCAAATGTGATACTGTCCTGCAAATCTGTTTGTGGTTTTACAATTATTTTTTTCTCATTTTTTTGCGCTGTCTAGGGACATTATGTTTTTTGGTCTGTGGGTCTGTTTTCGTTCTTTCATTTGTCTATTCATACCTACTTCTGTCTTGCTGCAGATTAAAGTTTAGGTCAAAGTAGTTTTTGATGAAGTTGAAGTCCAATCAACTTGAAACTTAACACACATGTTTCCTATTATATGATCTTTCTAATTTTAATGCCAAATTAGAGTTTTGTCCCCGATTTCACAGTACACTGAACATAGAAAATGATAGTGCGAGTTGACACTTTCTTGCTTGTTTCCGCATGAATATTTGTGCCTGTTAATTGTTATGAATTAAACTGAGATTCTAATGGTTGTATTATATTTCTACAATTATAATATTCATTTACTTTTTTTTAGCAAATTAAGATTGTGGTTTTTATAATTAATTAATTAGCATAAACATGCTTTTAAAAATAAACTTGAGAAAAAAATTAAAATTTCCAGGTTTTATGCTATCATTAATATACTTATCTTATATTTGCAGCATTGCTCTTTGGTAATACAGACACAAGACATTACTCAATGATTACTAAAAACATCTACAGATTCTGTCCAACAGTGATGTTTCTTGGTGATGAAAAACGATTCCATGGTATCAATGAAAGAATTTCAAAAAAGAATTATGAACAAGCTATAAACTTTTATTACCATATTATAACCAATGCTGATGAAAATTCACTGACAAATATACACCAACATAGTGATGAGTTGTAAAATACTGGTATTTCTTATCGATATAGATTCTTCATTGTCACAAATATTTTATGAAGAACAAGTTAATTTTACATCTTTTTTAAAAAGATTTTCCAGTTGTATTGCTACATGTATATCATTTTTAATTGGTTCAGAGAAAGCAACTAAATGTAAAATCAGGATAGTATCTTATTCATCTATGAAGGGGGGGGGGGTCTTTCATTTCTTTATTCTATTTTTTACAGAAATATTGTATTTTGTTAAAGAACCCATTTAATTTGCTTTTGATAACATGTTTTCCCTGTTAATTTGTATACCTTGGCTACAATAGTAGAAAGGAATATGTTTTTTTTTCAGTCATTGTTTCCATCTGTTTATCAATATATTTGGGTTAAAATTAAAGTTTAGATTATTGGTCATATTAACTTTCAACTTAGTGCACATTTTCATTTTGATGTGAACAGTAATATAAATATGCCAAATTATGGTTTTTAGATCAAATTAGAGCTTGTAATGAACTTTGTCGTAGCTCACTCACTGATTTTGGTCAGCCTTTGTCCCCACCACTTTCCATTCTGTCAGTGCCATGAAATTTTTCAATTTAAGTTTTTTATTTGTTGTGAATTTTGATATTCTATACTTGTTGTTTTATTTTTTAATTTTTTATCAATTGTTGGTCATTATAATAATAATATAATATTTGAATTAATAATTTTATTTCTTTGTAGCATTTTGTGTGAGTCTTAAAATTTTACCTAAAATTTTATGATCTTAGTGCTCTGTACCTCATTTTACACCATACCAATGTATGGTCTAAACTACCTTTCTATACCATAGTACCTCATTCTAAAAGCATTTGTCGATTACCTCATTTTTCAAACTATAGTGATGTTTGCTTTAAATTACCTCATTTTGATACCATACTGACATATTGTTTTTAAAACAACCTCATTTCAAAACCATATTTATGTAAGATCTAAAGCATCTTGTACTTTAAAGTCATTATCATAGTTTTTATGATTAGCATACCATGTATAATGTATTTTGTATGTATTCTTCACCTCCAGTATAGGAGATAAAGGCTATCTTCTGTAACCAATAACCCATACAAAACAACACTATGTAGAATATGTTTTTTTTGGTTTAAAGATGGGTAAAATATATAGAATTGGTTTAAAGTACTATAGATTGTGGTCACCACCACATCAACTTGAAACTAAGGAAACTTAAAGAACTATTTAAAGTTTAGAAAATGGTGCTATAATATTTTAGCCCAAACATCAATTTGTTGCTAGTTTATACAAGTTTCCCTTGATTGTCCATGTACATGTATGAGTTTGTTAAGTAGACTTCTCAAACTGAAGAGTTCCCAATGATATTAATCATTGCTGGCTTTATTAACAATAGGTGACGACACTGATATTTTAGAAATACAATCCTATTATACAGGAAACATAAACTTAACATTGAGTGACATAGTTTGTGTAATGATTTGACAATTTATTAATTTTAGGTGGCTCGGGCCTATTCTTAGTTTTTGTCAGAAGTGCCGTTTTTTTGTTATTTTAATAATTACAGTGAGTGAATCAAATTCGTCGTAAAAAAATAGGGGTTCCCGACGATTTAAGCTCAAAATATTACTTTAAAACAGGTCTGTAGAAGGGACCATTTTTCAATGAAATGATAGGGAAAATAGAGGTGTTGACATATTTTTATCGGAATATCAAAAAAACTATCTGTGACAGTCGGTCCAAAACTGTAATATAAAAGTCTGAAATATAGCTTCAAAGAATAAGCAAATAAAAAATATAGGTCACCGATAAGAAAACATTTTTTTTTTGCCTTTAACCCTAAATTTTGGCGGGAAAATTGGGTGAAATGTCATTTTGAGCCTTTTTGCAGATACACATAATAAAGATAATATTTTTTTAAATACAAAAATACAATAATTAAACATTTTTAATCAATCAAAATATCAAAAAAATAATAGTGAATTTACGACACAAACTTTTCATGTGCATGGTAATTCATGCCTGAAATTATGTGCAGTCGAATAGTCCTGATCCACCTTAGTTGATGTATCTTGGATGATTTTGGATCACAACTGTTACAGGGAATTAGTCAAAGGTTGACACAACGATATGAAATTATTGTCTGTCTCTTTTTCTTTTCATAAACCATGAGGTTTTAATGATATTTCACCACTTTACAATCAATCCTCTTTTATCATTGACATTTGTGCCATATTGACCTATATTTAGTACTGGTCTGGAATAATTGTGCCATCTTGATCTACATTTATTAAAGGTCTGCAATGTTTGTGCCATCTTGACCTACATTTATTACAGGGTTGAATACTTGTGCCATATTGACCTACTTTTAATACAAGTCTGGAATATTTGTGCCATATTGACCTACTTTTAATACAGGTCTTGACTATTTGTGCTATCTTGCTCTAAATTTATAATGGGAGTCACTGACTGAAATTTTTGTGTTCTCAAATATTGTTTTGTATTCTATTATATGGTATTTTATTCTGCAACATTGATTTATATTCTGTAATATGGTTTTGTATTCAGGTATATTGTCTTGAATTTTATAATATTGTTTTGAATTTTATAATATTGTTTTGAATTCTTTGATATTTTTTTGTATACTGTAATATAAGTAATATGGTTTTATATTCTATTATATTGTGTTGTATACTGTAATATGGGTAAAGGTTTTGTATTGATATATAAGTAGTCATTAATATTGATGTTTTAAGTATAGTTTTAACTTTTATTTTTAAATCTGGTTGTATATTTTATATTTTTATTTGATTTTTTCTGGAATATTTAGAAAAAAATCTTATTAATCTGGCCTAGTTTTGGCTTTAGTCACATTGTTAACTATTTGGCCTTGTTTCGCCCTATTGTAATGCTCAGCATATGGTAACCTTCCTTAAAAAATACTCTTACGACATATTCCTGATCAAGTTGTTTTCTTTGGATGAAGTTGTCAAACAGCATTTCTATTAGATATATGCATGATGCCTTAAAAAATCAATAACAATTGAACAATTTGAGAAAGTATTTTACTAAAAGCCCATTGTTTATATCATACTTGGACATCTATATTGTCCAAAAACTAGATAAGTTAAATTGTCTTTAAATTTTACAGAGACTAGAGACTATTAAAAATCTGTCACCAATAACAAATTATGTGAACGACTTTAAATAAGATATCTTTAAAAAAAAAGCAACTGTTGAGTTTTAAATTTTGAACAGACAAATGTTAACATGGATTGGATAAACTTTTCTCCTGTCTTTTCTTGACAGAGTCAAGAATTAGATATGCTGTTTCAAGGAATAAATCAACAATATGTTAAAGTTTGTGATTAGGTCAGTGTAAAATTAACACCTCATGATAAGTCAACGATATGCAGTTGTATTACCATCAGCACATTTCATTTCTATGGAGAATATAAGGCCTTGCACCCTCAGTCATTGTCTTTTGGAATTGAAACTTTTGGGATAGGTTTCGGATGACGAGGGATATGACCCAATTTGTTGTCACCACAGGTCTTTTTTTCCCTTGAATGTGACTTAATTGGGTATTAGACTTATCACTAGGTTTGTTCTTGCATGAGCAGTACAACAGGTACTACATGTGGAGAAGGATCTGTCTACTCTTCCAAAGCACATAAGATTACCCTGGTTTTTGGTGATAATTGGTGTAAAATTGTATTAGCAGTGGGACAAATCAATTTTAAATTTCAATAATAAAAAAAACCAAGGAACATATAAGGGAAACAAAATCAATCTGGTAAATTCTATAATACTGAATTACAAAGTAATAATCTTTAAATTACCTTTTAATTGTAATTTGTTCCTTGGAATTAGTCAATTGAATTTGACTTTTAGGTTCTCACTATTCTTCTTTTGTGGAGCTCCAACCAAGTAACATGCCACAAAGTCCATCCATAAAATCATATTTATTTCAAATTAAGAAATTTCTGTGTTTGACTCATTTTAGGTTTATATTAAAGGTTTGATAAAGATAAAAGATTTATTAAAACGTGTTTTGAAATAAGAAGAAATTGTCATTTAAGTGACCAGAGATAATTATGCAGTGTATGTAATAAGTATTAAAAATGGTTAATATTCTGGATTTTTTTCTACACCTTCTTGTATGGCAGATAGTCATTTATTCATTTATTTCCATTGTAATACATCTTAGGTTTACTGTATAATTAATACTATATATAAACATGTTTTAAAGGTATTTTGTTTTTGATATACTATTTCTTATTTTCAAATATACATATATAGATATACTCGGAAACAGCCCCTCCACTTTTTCTCAATATACATGATCTATTATTTCAATTTTTTGATAAAAATAAAAATAAAAGGGTCAAGGTGATTTGTTACTGGCTCTTCAGTTTCATAATATTTTATCTTAATTTATATACTGTTTTTGTTTTAAAGTGCATAATATTTTATCTTTATTTTCTTACTGTTTATTTTTAAAAAGTTCATAATATTTTATTTTATTTTTACACTGTTTATTTTATAGAACTTTTATAGCTGCTCATTCATTGGTCAGGTAAAGTAGTAAGGATTCATCATTCTTCTTTCTTAACTTTACATGGTCAATCAACAATATCAACATAGTACGAAATTTTATTTTTTATTTTGATTATGGTGCTGTCGAATTTGTTTCCCACCATGGTTAGAGTTATTTACCTTTGTCTCTCCATGTCACTCAATATATACACTTATAGTAACAGTAACTATAAATAAATCACAGAAGTCTTCCAAATATTTCATGGTTTTTTATTTTTTAATGGTTACATGTATAGGTGTTTGGTTACAAGCCCTTAGGAATAAGATGTTCTTTATGGTAAAAAAAAATAGTGATTCTTAATGTTGATATTACTAGTATGTATATTAAGTAGTAGAAGAGCTAAGTCTTTTAAGACTGATTTTATAAATAAATACTAAAGACTAATAATTTAGATATACTCAAGACTATGTATTTAGATATATACTTAAGACTAATCTTTTAGATAAATACTTAAGACTAATTATTTAGAAATACTCAAGACTAAGTATTTAGAATTTTAGATGTACTCAAGACTAATTTTTTAGATAAATACTCAAATATATATTTTTGTTCTTTGTCTATGCCATTACCCATTTCTTTATTAAGATCTGGCTCAGTGGATGTCATTTATAAGTTAGTTTGTACTTGATATTCTTATTGAAGCTGCATATCAATTTCCCGGATCGGTCTTCATAAGATAAGTTGTGACAATTAAAATTGGAAACTTTGACTCACTGAATAAGCAAGAAGTATCGTACCTTATGTCATTTTTAGCTAACCTGACCAATTGTACCAGATTGGCTATTATCATCACTTGGAGTTCTGCATTAGTCCATTGTTGTCAAAACAATATTTACATAGATCTTTTTCTCTGAAACTATAGTCAGAACAAAAAACTAGCATCAGAATTGCTTTTACTTCTCATCCACTGTCTGTCCGCCTTTGTTATCAGTTAAATTATACTTAAATATTGTCCTTCAAAACTTTATGGTCAACAGAACAAAAAAGTTGCAGCGTAAACAAATATATTACCTTATGTCTCCTTCTGTAGTCACTAGTAACAGTCATTCTTATATGACCAAACCATTATGGTCACTGAAAAGGTATAGTTCGTTCTTATGTTGAACTGTTACACCACTGTACCAGGTTAGGGGAGGGTTGGGATCCCGCTTACATGTTTAACCCCGCCACTTTATGTAGGTGCCTGTCCCAAATCAGGAGCTTGTACTTCAGTGGTTGTTGTTTGTTGCTGTGTTACATATTTGGTTTTCGTTAATTATTTTGTACATTGCAACTCTTTTCATAATGCTAGCAAGACAAAAGTTTGGTTGACTTGCTTGCTTTGTTTGTATAAATGATTGTTCAAGCATTATAGTTAAGATTGCCATCTGCAAACAATTTAAGTAGGCGGAGCTAAACCTGTGTAGGTAAATTTGATTATTAGATAATGTCCAATTAAATTTAAGTATAATGTATACAAGTTTAAATCCGGCTTTTTAAAAAGTTTTCAGATGTCAATCTTAATTACAATGATTGAGAAAACATTGATACAAACAAAGCATGCAAGTTAACCAAACCTTTGTCTTGTTAGCTTTATAAAAAGAGCTGTAACTAGGCCGTTAGTTTTCTGGTTTGAAGTGTTTTACTTTTGTGATTTCGGGGCCTTTTTTAACTGTATATGCGGTATGGACTTTGCTCAATCTTGAAGGTCTGATGGTGACCTATTAATAGCAGTTAATTTCTGTGTCATTTGGTCTCTTGTGAAGAGAAATCTCATTGGCAATCATACCACATCTTTTTAATATTGGTTTGACCAAGAGATTTATATAGAGTTGTACAAATCCTTGGCTTGTCACTCAAAAAAGATGGGCATGCGTCAACCTGAGTGCACGGAAAATTTATGAGCTGATCAAAAAGAAGATTTTCGGCTATCTATCATTGTATTAACAACTCTAAAAATTACAAAAGGTGGTAAATTACATACATATACACCAAGGAAGTATCCCAAAACATCGATCTCGAGAAATAGACAAAAAAATGGTATTTCTTCATTCGTAAACACTTGTCAGCTGTGCTGACCATCCGCCATGTTTGATCATATAGCAACATATAAACAACCTAGATAATGACCGGATTAAAAAGTTTGCATTTTTTATTGGTCTTCTATAAAATACTTACAATCATCTTCGTCATAAATACATATAAAAGACAAAATGAACAATATAGCGATGAGGTCAGAAATATAGAGTCAACATTATTCCAGACAACGAATATTTGGCTAGATCAAGATCCCATTTTAGAATGGAACATGTCGATTGGTCTACATAAAAAAGACAACTTAAAATACTGCATCTCGAAAACATCAACACAGTCATTTGGACTCTTTTTATTGATTATTTTATCTGGGGACATCCAACAGAACCCTGGACCCATACGGTACCCATGCGCCATTTGTAGCCAAAAACCTGTAGCCAAAAATCGATTACGATACGTGGGTACATGCAAAATGCGACGGTCTTACAAAAGAAGACTACAAGAAATTCCAGAACATCCATAGCTTAGTATTTCAATGTCCACAATGCAGACTCCTGACATTCACAGATTCTTTCTTCATGAATGAATCGAGCACAGTGAGTACGAAACACTATCAGACTCTGCGAATAAAATGAAATTCCATCTGAAAACACCAACCACCAACATAGGACTAATCCTAATCACAACCAAATGAAAATCATGGTTGTAAACTGCAGAAGTATAATTAACGACAAGAAAAAGGTAGAACTTCAAAACCTGATTGAAACACACAAACCAGACATTATACTAGGGACAGAATCTCACTTGGACAACACAATAGCCAGTAGTGAAGTATTTCCAGACCAATGCCAGAATCCATACAGAAAAAACAGAAAATTAGGAGAAGGAGGCGTATTTATAGCTGTTGTCAACAACTATATCACAACAGAAATATTGACTAGAAGTGATTGTGAAACAGCATGGTGTAAGATCAACACACATGGACGACAACCCCTATACATCGGTACCTTCTATAGGCAGCCATGCAGTGACATAGCAAAACGTGAAGAACTTGAAAAATCTATTAACTGCATAATGAACACAAGCCAAAACCTACCAAATGTCATACTAGGAGGAGATTTTAATCTGCCACATATCAACTGGCAAACAAACACTGTAAACACTTACCCACAGTATGGAAAAAACATTCAATGAAAAACTAATTGAAATCTCAAATAACAACGACATGAATCAAATGGTAAATGAACCAACTAGAGGACAAAACACACTAGACTTACTCATGACAACCAATCCTGGCCTTGAAGGCATAAAACTTTGCTCAGTGCTCGGAGCACAAAAATCATGCTCGAAACATGAAATCCAGCAATTTGATTGGTTGATTTTCGAGTCTGAGTACAAAAATCGTGCTCGAAAGTTTTATGACCGTGAGGACAGGACTTGTTAGTAATATTGAAGTACATCCTGGAATGAGAGACCACCGAGTAGTCATAGCAAATATAGATATGAAGGCCAAAACATCAAAAAAGAAACCCAGACTGGTGCACCTATCTAAAAAGGGCGATATGAATGGACTCAAAGAAATCACCCGAGACAACTTTGGAACAAGAATGAACAACATGGAAGAAAACACCGTAGAAGAAAACTGGACATACATGTACTTCAAAAAGATCACACTACAAGCAACCAAAGAATTCATCCCACAGAAAACTATAGGTAGTAAACAACATGTGCCATGGATCTCCACACATATTAAAAAACCGATACGACGCAGACAGCGAAGATACAATGCTGCTAAAAAACATAACACCAAGAAAAATTGGAATAAGTGCAAACAGATGAGAGACCTTGTCAAGAAGACAATGAACGAGGCCCATGACAACTATGTTCGACAAATCCTAAATCAAGAGGACGAAGAAAACACTAAACCAAACCTTGGCAAAAAATTCTGGAAGTATATAAAATCAAGGAAAAAGGACACAATGGGAATATCCCCCCTCCAGAACAACCTTGGAGAACATATTATTGACAGCAAAGGCAAATCAGAAATATTGAACACTCAATATGATAGTGTCTTCACTACAGAGGATAGCGAAAACATGCCAAACATGGGAACCAGTACAACTCCAAACATCAGGAAGTTACATATCAGACCGGAAGGGGTTGAGAAAACAGCTTATATTCCTAGACCCAACAAAAGCAAACGTTCAGATGAAATACCAACTAGAATCTTGAAAGAGGCACACTGCAAAATTGCACCATTCCTCACAAAAATCTGTGAACAGTCCTATGACAGTGGAGAAGTTCCTGAAGATTGGCTACAAGCAAACATCACATCCATCTACAAAAAGGGGAACAAAAGTCAAGCAGTAAACTACCGCCTGTATCGTTATCTTCAATATGTTGTAAAGTCATGGAACACATTATCTACAAGCACATCATGGAACATCTTGAAAAACATCAAGTCCTATCCGACTTCCAACACGGATTCAGACGTAACCGATCATGTGAAACCCAACTTATTAACACCATAGAAACAGTTGCAAGAGAACTGGACATTCGAGGACAAATAGACATGCTTATCCTTGATTTCTCGAAAGCGTTCGATACAGTTCCCCACCAAAGACGTCTAAAGAAAATGGCACACTATGGGATAACATACAAAACTCTGCAATGGATTTCCGCATGACTCACTCAGCGACACCAGATAGTATGTCTAGATGTTCCACAGGGAACAGTATTATGACCACTTTGTTTCTTGATATACATCAACTATATGGGAAAAACAATATTATCAAAATCAACCCTACGTCTATTTGCTGACGACTCGCTACTATATCGATCCATCAAGGGTAGTGAGGACTTAATGTAGCTTACAACTACAAGAACTGACTAAATGGGCGGAGAGGTGACAAATGACATTCCACCCAGCTAAATACTACACACTGAGGGTAACAAGAAAGACAAATCCAACAATAAGAGAGTATGAAATGATGGGACAAGAACTTACCACAGTACACCAATATCCACTCCTTGAATTGGAGTCGAATTGTCAGAAGATCTCAGTTGGGATCCACACATCAAGAAAGTCATCACAAAATCAAACCGAGTACTAGGATTCCTAAGACGTACTATCTGGAAGTGTCCACAAGACATCAAAGCACAGGCCTATTCATCGCTAATGCGCCCACATCTTGAGTACGCCTCTGCAGTATATGGGATCCGTATCGAAAACATCACATCGACTCCCTAGAAATGGTCCAAAGAAGAGCGGCCAGATTTGCGACATCAAAGTACAGTCGAGAACCAGGGACAGCTACAAACATAATGGAAACCACAGAATGGCAAACGTTAGAATCTATACGGAAA
Source organism: Mytilus edulis (assembly GCA_019925275.1). NCBI lineage: Eukaryota > Metazoa > Mollusca > Bivalvia > Mytilida > Mytilidae > Mytilus > Mytilus edulis. The sequence goes on along the minus strand of CM034349.1, from coordinate 93,879,375 downwards.
TCCAGTAGACTAAGCATGTTCTACAAAGCAACACATGGAAATGCTGCAGTCAACATACCATCATACGTGAGAAGACCATCTACCTCAACAAGACAATACCATCTAGAAAAATTCACTCATATCAGTACCTCCACAGATGCCTAAAAATACAGCTACATACCACGCACCATCATCGACTGGAACAGTCTGCCTCCTGAAGCCTTCCAAGCTACATCTCTGGAATGCTTCAAGGAGCAACTTCAGCTGTAAACAGAAACCACCTGTTTTTATCCAATTTTAATTGCACTTGTAAATACTGAGCACGCAGGTTGACGTTTGCACAGCAGTATCTGCGTTATGGATTTCCACTGCAGATCAATAGTATAGATGTAGATGTAGATGTAGAAGGAAATACGTGATTTTGAGGTTGGCATAATCATGGTCAATTGTATGACCTTGAGTTGAAAAGTCAATGTAATCTTTCTTTTATCTACAGTGAACTTGGTGGGTGGTAATCTTGATTATATTACTGGTGTCTCAGGGTCGTGGTACTTCAATCCTTTTGTGGTCAGTAGGAGTTAGCAGATCAGACACAAAGTATTCCCCTTTTTTCGTTAATTTTGAATAATAATCAAAAAATATATATCCTATCAATTATTGTTTTAAGCAAGGATTAGAACAATATTATTATAACGACATTTATAGTATTTTTCATGGAGTTAAATTTGACCCATAAGTATAAGATACTCATGAAATAATAAGCAACCTTATCAAATAATTAATCTGAATTGCTCCCCTAACCCTTATAAAGTATAAGAAGTCCATTACTAGGCATTAGATTAGTAATGGACTTCTGATATTATTGAAATCGTGAAATAAGTCGATTAAAGAGCTCACCTCATCTCATGTTTTATTTGTTTTATATGACTGTATAATTATGTATGCCGACTTTAAATAAAATTTACCTACCACTATTCACATAGTACCGACCACCTGAGATGTGTGCATTGAATATTTATTTTCATGTGAATAGTTTTACATTTGAATTATTAAAAGTATAATATTTTAATATGTCAGAATATTACTTTAGAGAGAGAGAGAGAGTTGCTAATATTTTAAACAAATACAATAAAGTCATGTTTTGCAAATCTTCCTATGTGATGCCTTCAGCTATGATTGCCGATGTTTTTCAATGTTAGGTTCAAACTATTCTAAATATATATAATCGTTTATTTATTTTATTATAACAGAAGATGTGTTTTCAAATGAATAAATGAATTGATTATTAAGAAGAATTTGATAACACATTAGTGTAAATAGGTACAACTCCCAACATGCACTTAAAGTAGTTATTATTTTTAAATTTCACTTTCAATTTTTTTCCATTAGTCCAGCTGGGGTTTTATGATCAAGATTATGCATGAACTATTTTTCTGATATGACCTGATTAATGTTAAACTTGTTTGTTTGTTTGTAAAATACAGCCATGCTGCTTATATAGTTTGGAGATCACTGATCATTACAAATTAATAACCTTTTTTGTTATTTGTTATTCGGTTCTCCATTAACATTTTCTCGGTTTTCTACTATTTAGTGTGTACCTTAATAATGTGAAAAATAGTTCGGAAAATAAAACCGTATATGTCTTTCGTGAAATCAGATTAGGACTTTGTCAATACATTTAAATGTAGCTGCTGCAGTCTATAAATTAAGCACTTGGTCACTGAATGACGAGAAAAATAAATAGCCTTTAAATATTTATACACACAACAAATAACAAGAAAAAACAATCTGATAGAAAGTGACCTACGACAGCCACTTAATTAATGCCGCCTAACTTGGGCGGGACACTGTCACACAATGAATGTTGCTCAAAATAATTATATTCTGTGAGAGTGTGGCGTAACAGCACAACTTTTAAAGAGCATACATTAAAGATAAAATCGACACAAAACAATTAAAAAAACATAAAAAAAGACGAAAGACGTTCAGCACAAATCTGATATTACTCGCAGTTCATTGCCAATTACAACTAACTAAGAAATTAGCTGCAAGTACATGTACTCTCAAATCTGTACTTGGTGTTTTTTGTTGTTGTGGGGATGTATTAATACCCTGCGATGTCCGGTCTGTTTTTGTTACTTGTTTCGATCTGAGCAATTAGGCTTTTTTTCAACTGATTTTTATAGTTTGTTTATCTGCTGTGCAGTTAGAGGGATGTGTAGTCCCGCAAACATGTTTAACACCGCCCTATTCTGTATGTACCTGACC
>CM034349.1:93840008-93877025 GCA_019925275.1 Mytilus edulis | reverse complement strand
ATAAACAAATTCTGGAAAACAATGACGAATTACAAATAAATGATATATAGCTTTGCACGAGTGTTTCTGGAAAACAAGTTAAAATGAATAATAAAACGCACTGCAATGTCACGTTTTCCTATTTTTCTTTGTTCCGTTATTAAAAGGCAATGCCAATTATCATTTATCGAACCATCAGTTCAAGAATAATTTGGTAATTTAATTCAGACACACGCCAGACGACCTAACGAATATCAAATTCAGATTACCTACAAATCCATAGGGAGACTAGTGTTGATGACAAGCCAGAAAACAATATATATATATATATATATATATACAACTCGTCTAAACATCAACCCAACAATGTTAGATCTGTAAATTTGCTTTCGCAAATATATATATAAATTAGAAAAATAGTTTCTTTGAAAGAAAGCAATACTGTTGCAAGGTAGTTTCGAACACAATATTTGAAAGCTAAGTCCTGATAGATAGTTTACTTTTTATTCGGGACATCTTCATATTTCAATACTTCATAGTACATTTGTATAAAGACAATAAAAAAAAGTCGAACAATGGTGAAAATCATTCCGAAATACAAAACATTTTAAGAAAACACTGCTTGAATACCAAAGTTTTCTAGAATAAAATAAATTTTAACTTCCACGAAAATAGCAAAAGTGTTAAGTATGTAACACACACAACAAACAGGAGTCAACAACGTTTGTCTTTGACACACGATATAGTTATACAACACAGGAGTCAACAACGTTTGTCTTTGACACACGATATAGTTATACAAAACAGGAGTCAACAACGTTTGTCTTTGACACACGATATAGTTATACAAAACAGGAGTCAACAACGTTTTTCTTTGACACACGATATAGTTATACAACACAGGAGTCAACAACGTTTGTCTTTGACACACGATATAGTTATACAACACATGAGTCACCAACGTTTGTCTTTGACACACGATATAGTTATACAACACAGGAGTCAACAACGTTTGTCTTTGACACACGATATAGTTATACAACACAGGAGTCAACAACGTTTGTCTTTGACACACGATATAGTTATACAACACAGGAGTCAACAACTTTTGTCTTTGACACACGATATAGTTATACAACACAGGAGTCAACAACGTTTGTCTTTGACACACGATATAGTTATACAAAACAGGAGTCAACAACGTTTGTCTTTGACACACGATATAGTTATACAACACAGGAGTCAACAACGTTTGTCTTTGACACACGATATAGTTATACAACACAGGAGTCATCAACGTTTGTCTTTGACACACGATATAGTTATACAAAACAGGAGTCAACAACTTTTGTCTTTTACACACGATATAGTTATACAAAACAGGAGTCAACAACGTTTGTCTTTGACACACGATATAGTTATACAAAACAGGAGTCAACAACTTTTGTCTTTTACACACGATATAGTTATAAAACACAAGAGTCAACAACGTTTGTCTTTGACACACGATATAGTTATACAGAACAGGAGTTATCAGCGTTTATCTTTGACACACGATATAGTTTTACAGGTTAGTTTCGATTATTGTCTTCATTATATTACAACACTGGTCCAGTTTATGTCGTCAAATATTTTCCGTTGATCATACAGATACAAACTCAAAAAGAATTATGACTAGTCAAATATTTTCCGTTGATCATACAGATACAAACTCAAAAAGAATTATGACTAGTCAAATATTTTCCGTTGATCATACAGATACTCAAAAAGACTTATGACTAGTCGAATATTTTCAGCTGATCATACGCATACAAACTCAAAAAAATTATGACTACATGGTTATTAAAGCTCTAACGCTATGCTTGATATCTGCGTTAGATCGCATAAAGTCGTGCACTTTTATTCGATGTGTAGTGATGTTTTACATCTAAAGCTGACGACATTGCCATTTACATTGTTATATTGCTACGCTATAAAACGTCAACCCCAGACTTTTAAAAAGTAGTTATAAACTTTAAATATTTAGCTACAGTGTAAAATGGTTAATGGAAAAAAAAGTAAAATCACCAAAATAGTGAACTCCGAAAGACCTGCATCTGTGTGAGATCAATTAACAGGTCTTTTATGTTTAATGGCAATTATTTCATAAACAAAAGCGAAGCGTTTTACTGCCAGATCTAGCATTTCTTTTATTTATAAAATCATTGTGTTTATTTGTAGTTTTATATACTTGAACTTCCGCCAGTGTTAACCGAGATAGGTTTTTTTTGTAGTATATTAGAAGCAACAAGAGGATATCATTTCTGACAGATCCACAGTTAAGTGTTTAAATATAAACACATTTAAGTAGAAACCTGTATACATTTGAGAATCAATTGTTTGATATAACTTGACGTATACTGATATTTTATATCGCCAGATAGGCATATGTTCTATAGTTGTTTAATGATATCCTTTTCAATGTATATATGATTTCGTTGATGAAACATTACATGAACATGATATTGCGATAAAAGTTGATGGTGATTTCCGACATTTACTTAATTTCCTAATAGTGCAATTCAAATTGATAAGAACATTACAGTATCGCAAATGTTTTAATGATTTGGTCAAATAATTCTATCAAGATTTAGATATTTTCAACTCGATGAAAATTACATTAGTTTTTGTCAGTTTAGAATTTTCAAAGGCGCCAGCTGCTTATATCGTTTATTTCTTTCGAAAACAATGAATTTGTTTTACATAGTAACATTTATATATTCATATCATCCCATTGCAATATTCTATCGAAAAATAATCTGTTGACAAGTTTTTTTAAATGACGTTAGGTCGAAACACATTTGAACCAGTTCTCACCAATCTTGTAACTTTTTGTCCGCAATGCTCTTCAAATTTGTACTTGCTTTGGCTATCGAACTTTTTTATCTGAGCGTCACTGATTAGTCTTGTGTAGACGAAACGAGTGTCTGGCGTATTAAATGATAAACCTGGTACCTTTTGATAGCTTTTATTTGTGTGTTTCTCTGTCCTATATGTTCTCCCATTTATTTGTATTGTAGTCCTGTCATGTTATGTTGTCATTTTAATTATAATTAACATTGCCATCAAAGCGGGAGGTTTGGCTAGTCAAAAAACCAGGTTCAACCCACAATTTAGTTTTTCTTAAAATGTCCTGTACCAAGTCAGGAAAATTACCATTGTTATAATATAGTTGGTTTTTGTGTCTGTTACTTTTTAGTGTTGTGTTTCTGTTGTGTCACAGGTCTCCTCTTATATTTGATGTGTTTCCCTTAGTTTTAGTTCTTAGTCCGGATTTGTTTTTTTTTCAATCGATTTATGAATTTCGAACAGCGGTATACTACTGTTGCCTTTATTTGAATCTACTAAGATATGTAAAAGACCAGTCTCTGCTGTAGAAAGTTCTCTTGGCATTTTTATTCCGTTTTTAATCGAAGCTGTTCTACCAAAGATCATTGGACAGTATCTAAGCTAAAACAGTTTTACACAGTGCTCTAGTCTAAACTATATTCTGCCAGTTCTACCTTAGACGTGATTTTGACAGTTCTTCCATAGAAGCGATGATTCCTAAAATGTGTACCATGGGGCAGTTTTGAACAGTTCTACACTATATCTGATTATCACAGTGCAAACGTAGAACTAATTCTGACAGTTATCTTTCTTTAACATTGCTATAAAAGCGAGAGGTTTGGCTGCCCATCACAAAAGGTCCTGCTCTAAGTCAAGAATATTTGGTTTCTAAGTACACGTATGTTGTGATTTGTTTTTGTTGCACTTCAGTTTTCCTCTTATAGTTGAAGTGTTTCACTCAGTTTTATTTTTCAACTCGGATTTGTTGTTCTCTAAAACAATTTATGACTTTTGAACACCGGTATACTACTGATGCCTTTAGTTATATCTCAGGACTGATTCTGGCATTCTACCTTTCGACAGTATTATACTTATACACTATAGCTGATATGACAGTTCAATCCTAGAACTTATTGTGAACTGATTCTGACAGTTATATCCAACGACTGAATCTTGCAGTTCAATCTTAGAACAGTTTTTGACAGTTGTACACTATAACTGATCATGCCACGAGAACTGCGTCTGACAGCTCTAGCATATAACGATTCTTATAATACCGAGAACAAATCCTGCCAATTTTTTTTTTTTTTTAATTCATGAATTGTAAGGAAACTGCCTAATAAATACAGGTAGCCTTTGTGAGAAATAAATAAAGACAAAAACATACTTTATTCAAAACATTATATATGGTGAGAGGTAAAGATATATAGATCGATAATGATTGCAGGTACATGTACATTTGTACAAGGATAGATGATATTTATAAAGGTTGATGTTAATAATTCATAGTGGGAGGGTTTTTTTTCTCATTTGCTTTTCCCCGACAAATGAGACTGTAAAAATTGGGGCCCCCTTAGTTGCTCCCTTGGGCAACTGAGGGTTGATGTAACAGGTGATTGTTAATAAAATATGTTTAATATTAAAAAAAAATTAAAATGTAAGGAACAAAAATACACTGTTATGAAGCCATCGAAACTAAGTATATACTTAAAATAATGACATCGATGATACTACTTAGCAATGCAAACAAAAATATGATTAGTACATATATCTATACTGAAATGGACAATACATCAAGGATGGTGACGTACATATCCTCCATCTTTGATTAGGCCTTCTAAAATCACTTCCCTATGGTTTTCTTTTGTTCTAATTCTGTCACAAGCATTACCTACTTTCGTAATTTCCAAAAGATTTTTTGACGCTGTAATCAGGGTGTATTTTGTCAATATATTGTTGATACTGCTTAATTTTAAAAGACATTAAAAAGGAAAATATAAAACATCACAACCACTGCAAAAACGACAAACATATCGTATGTTTATAATTTAGTTTCACTGAACACGAAATCCTTTGAAATTTACAGCATATAAAAAGTAAATTAGAATCCGTTGCGTAACGTATAAAACCGTATAAATCAAATAAAAATGGTCATTATATCAGATAATTATAAGAGAACACTAAATATTAGTAACAAGATGAAAGAACGTTGTTTGACAATTTAAAAACAAAGAAACTAAAGGAATATAAATGGATATCTTCGATTGAAAAAATGAACCATATTCGACAAAATCTAAATAATTTGTTAGTTTTATAGAAACTTTTCATTGATTTAAAAAAAAAAAATATTATCTTCAACATTTCTCTACGAAAAGCGTTAAATAAACGGTGGACGGAATACTGTGAAAAATAAACTTGATCAAAAACATACAACAGATAATACTTGTTGGTTAACATGGTTAAAGTATGAAACGTATGATGGGAGACAATTTTTTAGAAGCTTTTTCCCCGTTTTACATAAATAAGATTAATCATTGTCTCCAAAGTTAATGCTTTAACAGTATTGTTCTATCGTATCATTAGAAAATAAGCGACAAATAGTTTACTTGGCAACTTAAATATAATCATTTGCAGTCCATCGACACCTTGAAAAAACATTTATTGAGAATTGCAGGTTTGTGTTATTTACCTTTGAATTTCAACCGAATATCAACAACTTAATGTTTTTTTAACATACATGATGCCAAAATTACAACTTATAAATAAAATTTAAATAAAGGCAACAATAGTATACCGCTGTTTGAAAGTCATACATCGATTGAGAGAAAACAAATCCGGGTTACAAACTAAAACCTAGGGAAACACGCACCTATAAGCGTTTTGACTGCTGCATCCCAATAATTGTCTAATTATTCTATGATGTCTGTTTGGGTTACTTACCAAACTTAGTCAATATAAGGGACGGAACTATAAACAACTTTCACTCAAGAAAAACGATTTAGCTAGCTATAAAACGAGATATAACCCATTGATATTGTCCAAAAAAAGTCTGTACCAAGTCAGGAATATATATAGCAATTGTATTTCACTTGTACCGTTGATTGACAGGGCTTCGTTTTGTCGGTATTTAATGACTTCCCTCTTCTTTTAATTTGTCTTGGAGTTAAGTATTTTTGTATACATTTTGTAATTTTTTTCCAAAAGCTCTACGAAACCGTTTTGAAATCAATTTTTCTATCAGAAACTAAAATCAAAAGACAAGAGTAATTTACAATTAGTGTTAAACAAGAGGAAATTACCATCAGGGCTAGACAATAAAATTCACCATAAGGATTAGACAAGAGGAATTTATCATTAGGGTTAGACATGAGAAATTTACCATGAAGGTAAGACAATTGCAAGAAACCGTTACCACTAGGGCTAAACAAGAAGCATTTACCATAAAGGTAAGACAAGACGCTTTTAACATAAGGGTTAGACTAGAGAAATTTTCCATTAGGATTAGAATTTACCATTAGATTGAGACAATAGGAAAAAGTAAAATCACAAAAATACTGAACTTAGAGGAAAATAAATTCGGAAAGTCCATAATCACATGGCAAAATCAAATAACAAAACACATCAAAAACGAATGGACAAGAACTGTCATATTTCTGACTTGGTACCTGTAGGCATTTTTAAATGTAGAAAATGGTGGATTAAACCTGGTGTTATAGCGCTGACCCTCTCACTTTGATGACAGTCTCATCAAATTCCGTTATATTTACATTGGTGCGTTAACTAAACAGACACAATAAATAAAATAGTCAAAATATGGGTACAGGAATTGAGCATTAGGGTTAGACAAGAAGCATTTACCATAAGAATCAGACAAAGGGAATGTATTATAAAACTTAGGCAAGAAGCATTTTGAATTTTTCTATAGGTTGTGACAAGTACCATTTCCATTATAATTTGATCTGAGGAATTCACCATAATGGTAAGGATTTACCATTAGGGTTAGACAAGAAGAAATGACCCTTAGCGTAAAGGTAACACAAGAAACTTTTACCACTAGGGCTAGACAAAAAGCATTTAACATAACGGTTAGACAAGAGAAATTTACAATTTGGATTAAACAAGAGTAATTTACCATTAGGGTTAGACAAGAGAAATTTACCAACATGGTTAGACAAGGGGAATTAACAATGATTATAATATGAAGAGAGGAATTTACCATTACGATTAGCCACGAGAAATTTACCATTAGGTATAGACACGAGAAACCAACTAGAAGGGTATGACTTGTTGCCTTTTGTTGGCTGTTGTTCGTGTGATTCTTTGTCAATTGTGTTCTCCAATTTATTTATATTGTAGTCCTGTGTTGTCATTTTGATGTTATATTTCACATGGCCATAAAAGTGCGAGGTTTGGCATGCCACAAAACCAGGTTCAACCCACCATTTTTTCCTTTAAAAATGCCCTGTACCAAGTCAGGAATATGGTCATTGTTATATTATAGTTCGTTTCTGTGTGTATTACATTATAACGTTGTGTCGTTTGTTTTCTCTTATTTTTGAGTGTAAATTCACATTGCGATAAGACGTGTCACGGTACTTGTCTATTCCAAATTCATGCATTTGGTTTTGATGTTATATATATATGTTATATTTGTTATTCTCGTGGGATTTTGTCTATATGTGTTACATTTTAGTGTTATGTCGTTGTTCTCCTCTTATATTTAATGCGTTTCCCTCGGTTTTAGTTTGTTATCCCGATTTTGTTTTTTGTCCATGGATTTATGAGTTTTGAACAGCGGTATACTACTGTTGCCTTTATTTAGGAATTTACCGTTAAGTTTAAACAGATGGAATTTACCATTTTGATTTGAAAAGAGGAATTTACAATTAGGGTTAGACTAATGAATTTTACCAATATGGTAAGGCATGGGGATTTTACCAATATGGTTAGACAAGAGGAATTAACCATTAGGGTAAGACAAGAGGAATTTACCATTAGAATTAGACAAGAGGAATTTATCATTAGGATTAGACTAGAGGATTTGATCATTAGGGTTAGACAAGAGAAACTTACTTATAGAGTTAGACAAGAGGAATTTACTTGTATGGATAGACAAGAGGAATTTACTTATATCGTTAGACAAGAGAAATGGCAGGTTATATAATATAAATTTACCATCAGGGTTAACCAAGAGGAATAGCTTATTAATTAAACGTTTAAAAAGAAAACGTCAACCCTACTAGTAGGGACTCTTGGTTCAATAGATTATACAGTGAACATCAACCTTTCATTACGTAACCCAAATTGACTTGGATTAAAATATGGCCATCCGTGGACCTCTTTTGTCCGGCAGAAAAAAACAATTTTAAAATAGGGCGTCCGTTAGGCTGTGCAGGATGTATAAATTCACAGCCACATCCATAGGAGTTAGGCCATTAAATCCGATGCCTCATATAGTGAGAGTGCTTCATTCTATGTAAGTTAAAGAACCCTTGAAAATACCCCCGAGTCGTTCTTAGGTGACCTATTGGAAGACAAAATGTCTATCGGATTCAACATAGCCCAATTTTCAAGTAGAATTCCAAATGTTCTGCCCTCATCCAGGCCGGTTTACCCAGCAAAACATTTCTATGTCTTGTATTATATTACATGTTCTTGTAATTTGTCGACCTGAATATGCATGCAATATTTGTCACTGGGTGTTAATGCTGAACACCAATATACAAATATATCTTTCTATCAATAAACCCGATGAGCAGAAATTCAAACAATGTAGTATTGCATCTTCTAATATACTCTGCATGCAGGGTATGCTAGGAGAATGATACATAAAATTATATTTTCATAAAGAGGATATTGAATGTATTCTGTCTTCATGTGAAGTTCTCAATTAACCCTCAGTTTGCTTTATGTCAGATAAAGATATGAATTATGAATTATGTCTAACTCTGTGTGTCTGATCTTTCATTTTAAGTTCAATTGGATTAATGTGATCAACACAGTCATCAAATTGGTAATTTATCACTGGAGAGACGTATCGTTATTGTCGAAGGCAGAGTTAACGGGTAAATTTTTAATAATATATGTTTTTTTATCATCCCTGAGAAGTGTGTTTGTATAAAGTTTGCATCGAATGAATTTAAGACAAACAGAGTGTGTTCTCACACCAACCAAACGTAACAATTGTCTTCGATATAGGAAAATCATACATCTTGATAATGTAACTTAGTTCATAACGATTTATCACCTTAAATCACATTGGTGTTTTATGAAATATTATCTATATACTTGGATAAACCAAGATATTTGTTGAATGTCTCCGTTGATTTTATAAAACTAAATTGGACTTACTCACTTAATTTGTCTTTATGTATATAAAATCAGAAATTATTATAAATTAAAACATCTTATAACCATGGTGTGTCGGAAGCTGTTATGTGAATTCAAATTCATCTGGAACGTTCATACCGAAAACTTTGCAAGCCGAGGCTGTAATAGAATTTGAATATATGGGATAACTATTAATTATGAACACAATGAGAACAACAAAAAAAGTTTTTTTTCTTTTTTTAAACTACGCGAACAGTACATAATTTTTATATTTTAAACTATTAAACTTGAATTGTATGCACTTAAAGAAATATCTAAAATTGTTTTGGTATTTACACCTAAACCATATGGATAGTTCTTTGACTAGGTATCTGTGTACCTGGCTTTAAAAAGTAGGAGTTAATGAATACTGTCTATTCAATACAAGGGTAAATTGTATTTTCTCAGTTGGTGTCACTGACTTGCTGAATCGATTCCTACTTTGCATTTTAAAAGTAGCGTCAGCGGTGATGTCAACAAAAGAGGGACGAAAGATACCAAAGGGACAGTCAAACTCATAAATCTAAAACAAACTGACAACGCCATGGCTAAAAATGAAAAAGACAAACAGAAAAACAATAGTACACATGACACAACATAGAAAACTAAAGAATAAACAACACGAACCCCACAAAAACTAGGGGTGATCTCAGGTGCTCCTGAAGGGTAAGCAGATCCTGCTCCACATGTGGCACCCGTCGTGTTGCTTATGTGATTACAAATCCGGTAAATAGTCTAATTCGGTAGGTCACATTCATGAAAGGGAAGTGGATTGTAGTAACGACGTAAGGAACATATCCGATATCATTTGTGAAACGGTTATTCCATAACGGTCAACCAACTCGTGATGGCGTCCGTAAAATTTACGAAGGGATGATTTCAACTTCACCACTTGGAACTCTTGGTTTAATAGCTTCCTTGTGAGCAGTAACCCTCTATCAAGAAAATCATGATAGGAAATGCAAGCACGGGAATATCGTATCAATTGAGAGAATATACCCCGTATGCAGGTGCTGCTGGAATGTTGCTACTTAGAAATGGAAAGTTCACAATTGGAAAGCTGAAAACATCTCTTTTGTCGTAAAGTTTAGTTTTCAACCGACCCTCATTGTCAATTTCTAGATGTAAGTCAAGATATGAAGCCGACTGAAATGTATCTGTAGTATCCTTTATCTCCAATTCGATGGGATAGATGCGTTCCACATAGTCACCAAATTTTGAATTGTTTAGTGAAATAACGTCATCTATATAGCGGAAAGTAGAGTTAAAGGATATTGCTAACTTCTTATCTTTCTTCCTAAGAAGTTCCTGCATGAAGTCAGCCTCATAATAATAAAGAAACAAGTCGGCAAGTAGAGGGGCACAGTTTGTTCCCATTGGGATGCCGACAGTCTGTTGAAAAACACGTCCTCCGAACGTTACAAATATGCTGTCAATCAAGAAATCAAGCATCTTGATAATATCGGTTTCAGAGAATTTTTTGTTTGAATCAGAGTGATTCTTTACAAAGTATGATTTATCCCTCCCTAAGACAAGATACTTGTATCTACGTTGGCCATTTTTTTTATGAAGCAAAGTAATACCAACTCTTTCAATTTGTCTTTTAGTTTGGAATGTGGAATACTTGTATAACAAATTACTTATTAATCTGGTAAAATAAAGACAAGACGTCATTAAAAATTATTTAAAATGTTCACACAATTCCAGTATGCATTGATTTATAAATATTATTTTGTGCTTTACTTCAGTTTGCATTTTTTGCTAGTTGGTACAATGCCAATATGGATATCTTCGGTATTACTAATAGATTGTCCTTTATTGAAACTAAATTTAAAAAAGGCAGACAAACACAACAAGAAAAGTAAAACATACAACACCATAGCAAACATGAAACACTAAACAACACTCGACGAAACGCTACAAAGAAAACGAAGGGTTATGCAGTGCAAACTGCGTTTACATGTGACTCAAGAAGGTCATTGAATTCCTTCTCCACTAGTACCTCCCGTTAGTATGCTCAAGGTGTCACACGAAGAACCTCCCGTTGTTATGTCCAAGATGTCACACGAAGTACCTCCCGTTATTATGCTCAAGGTGTCACACGAAGTACCTCCCGTTATTATGCTCAAGGTGTCACACGAAGTACCTCCCGTTATTATGCTCAAGGTGTCACACGAAGTATACATGATGTATAGTTATTAGCTGATCGATATTTGAGTCATAACGAAAAATTTATAACCATGCGGTCTTGCTTAATGCGTTAATATTTAATATCTACTCTGCCAACACGAATGCAAGAAGCGATAACCGATAAAACAATTAAACGATGACAGAAATGTCACAATAGCTCAGTCTGTCTGTTTTTGATGAGTAAAAATCGAAGAAATTCAATAATTTGTTGTTACACAGACAGTGCCTAATGCTTCACAACCATCGTAATTGAGTTTCCTGTAGCTGTCATCAATATGAGATTATCGAAATTTAAGAACGTGCTAAACTCATAGAAGGTTGCAGATCCAGAGATAAAATTCTGTGGAACGTTATTGTTTATATTTAAAAAAAAAAAAAGCTGACTGATGTATAGGTGCTTTTATCCTTGACATATGGTCTTAGATGGGAATCAATGCCTATCATACCGCATCGTACATTGCAGGATACCTAGTCGTAGATGTCATTTTGCGATAGTAAAAAGCAGTCACTTAGATACAAAATCGAAAACATTGTGTTAGAAAAGAATTGTTATGAGGTATCAAATTGCAAATGAGACAACTGTCCAATAAAGGCAAGGCTGTTAACAACCGCAGTTCGTTGTTTTCTTCAATATCTGCAATGTATTACAACAGTATAAACCATGGATTCTGCATATGGTATCTACCGTCTCTTTCTTGGTAGTAAAACAGAACTCAAATAGAGAAATACTTATCAGTTCTAATAGACTTTCATTTTAGTTCAAGTTTACTTAAATATGACCAATAAAGGAATATGTATAAACGGTACGAGGTACAAACATTATAAAGTTAATGCATCTTAATTTCAAAGGTTAAACATATTTTGCATATTATTCAAAAGTTTTTTGCCCTTTTTAAACGAGGTCTGACTGATTTGTATTTATTTATCTATCTATAATTCTGAAAGCATCACATTCCTGTCACTTTAAGTCCAGTCACAAAAGAACACGAATACGAAGTGATGTTTGTATTCCCGGGGATGGTATTTAAAAGCTTTCATAACACCGGTTTGTACGGGCATTGTATCGTGTGGTGTTACCATAACGTGTTGGCAATTCCTTGTGTTCACTTATTTAATTTGATCAATTGCATATAATTATTTAGATTAAAATCAATCACGTAGATTTCTTATAAAAGATGAAAATCTGTTTATTAACAACGACTTGAAATTAATTTCAATAACAATTATTAGTCTGATATTAACAAAAGGTAAAAAATCACTGAAATGATACTTCCATTCATGTTAGACATAAGTAGCCTACACGGCTGTGATCAAACTTTGGTGGATAGTTGTCTCATTGGTAATCGAACCTTTATATAATGTGACGATTTTGACAGATATCAGTGCCTAAATTTTTATTAATATGGGGACGAAGTCCCCAATTACGGTAGAAAAATCAATAAAAAAAATGGAAAAAAAATCGGGAAAATTTTCCCGAATTTTTTATTCTACTAATTAACTCAAAATCGTTAACTTTTTTTTCAGATCTACTTCCTGTTCCGGTCTTGTTGGCATGAGACTTTGAATAAAATGTATATTTATCAACATATCAACAAATATAGGAAGAGGATTCAACACCCAATCATTTTTAATAATTGTTTGATATGAAAAAAAACGTTACCTGATATCAGCGTTTCTTTGTTTACATTGAATATGACGTCATAACTTAAATAACGTCACAATTAAATCCCTAACAACAGAACCAATATCGGAAACGTTACGGTATTTCCGTTTTTCAACATGTTTGAATAATAAAAAAAATAATACAGACTAATGCCTGCCGTCATATTATTGACTACATAGTTTTGTCTATATTTCTTCCAACTTTATTTTGTATTATTAATTATAGCAGTAAATGTGTGTATTTTATTTCATTATTACCTATGTATTGTATAAATGTTTTTATATTGTAAGTTCCAGAATAACAGAAAGCGTGTGTTTTCTAAACGGCAGCTTTTGATAAAATGTACGTTACTTTCACATTGCTTTAACCGGAAGTCACGTATTGTTATCAATATAGTGACAACACTGAGAAATCGTATAATTTGTAGACTGTCTTGAACATGTTGTAGTTATAGTTTTGTATGTTTTTCAAAATAGGGATGAATGTTAGAGTATTTTATGTAAGGTTTTTATAGAAGATAGTTTTATTCCGATTATTGTAATAACTTCTTATGAACTATTTTTGCACCGACATTGCGCACCTTTTCACAGTAATAGGGCGGTATTGACGTCATTTGACCAGACGTTAAGTGCAACGATATTTGCCTTATAAGGAAGTTTCCTTATTTGGTCATATATTTTACCCATATTTGGAATTTCTCTCACGCGAAAAAACAACACTAGCGTAAGCCGTATTTGACACAACCTTTTTCAACTTTTGATCTTCAGTGCTGTACAACTTTGTACTTTATTTCGCTTTCGATCTTTTATATCTGGGCGTTACTGGTGGGTCTTGTGTGGACGAGGCGCGTTTTTGGCGTATTAAATTTTAAACCTGATGCTTTTTGTTATTCATTAATCATGTGTTTCTTTGTCTAATACGTTTTCCTATTTATTTGTATTGTAGTCCTGTAATATTATGTTGTCATTTCTATGTTATATTTAACATTGCCATTAAAGTGCGAGGTTTTGCATGCCACAAAACCAGGTTCAACCCACCATTTTTTCCTTTAAAAATGTCCTGTACCAAGTCAGGAATATGGCCATTGTTATATTATAGCAGTTTCTGTGTGTGTTACAATTTAACGTTGCGTCGTTTGTTTTCTCTTATTTTTGAGTGTATATTGACATTGCGATAAGACGTGTCACGGTACTTGTCTATCCCAAATTCATGTATTTGATTTTGATGTTATATTTGTTATTCTCGTGGGATTTTGTCTGATGCTTGGTCCGTTTCTATATGTGTTAGTTACATTGTAGTGTTGTGTCGTTGTTCTCCTCTTATATTTATGCGCTTCCGTCAGTTTTAGTTTGTTACCCCGATTTTGTTTTTTGTCCATGGATTTATGGGTTTGAACAGCGGTATACTACTGTTGCCTTTATTTATAGTATTTCACGTTAGTTCCAGCTTGCCGTCTAGCAGCTTAATTTACGTGTCTCATAAATTTCAACGCACAGTTTTTCTAAAGCAGCTGTTTATGTTCCTGAATACTGCAATACATATGCAATATAAATATTTATGCAGCTCATATAATTGTTCCAGTTTCCAGTTTTGGAACGGAGGCAGAAATTTAATAGTTTTCTTGTTTTCTTACATATAAGTTTTGAGAATAAAGTTTGATAATGAATTTTAACTTTAAATAGGAAAAAGGTGCGTAAAGTCGGCAAAAGTGTCCGTTTGTTTTAACTAGTCAGGGATGTTGTTAATATATCTTTATTATATAGAGGTTTAGGCAAATCGTGACTTATTTATTTGTGTAGTATTTTTCATGTATTTATATGAAGATTTGCTGATAGAATCTGTGTTTCTTGAATGTTGATTTTTGGTGAACCTGTTTTAAAGTATTAGCTGTTCGTCTAAATTATACTGAATATTGTTTATTGTTGATTGCTGCTTTAAGAGATTTATATATCTGTTAATTCGTGTTCCAGTTGTTTATTAATATTATGTCTGGTGAATAAAACTTGTTATACACTTGAAGCGATTTTGTGATTACATTCAGAACATCAACGTAAATTCTAATGTGATCCTTTGATGCATTACATGTACATATGAAAATACAATCCGTCTTACACACACACATAAAAAGGAGACTGTCCCGACCTAGAAACTATATTTGTGTGATATGCAGTATGCAGTAGCAGTACTAGTAATTGTTTTGAGCATTCATATTTCCTGTTAAATTCTTTTGGTTCATTGTTGGTGTCTGTCTGGTCTGGTGGTTGGTTTGATTGATTAGAAAGGTTCTCACCGGTTTGCGAACACGTTACATTATTAATCAAAGGAATACTACCAGGAATTCCAAAATTTGACCCTAACCTTTTGACTTTGTAACAGTAAATTCCAAACCAAAGTTATGATCTACATTTGGAAAATATGCAAGTTTAGATAAATTTGACACTTTCCCGTCTGGTGGTTATTAAGTGCAATATTTACAATCTTAAAATAGGCCAAATTTTATCCTTTTGGTAAATTTTGGCCTCCCCCAACCACAAAAAAAATTAAATATATGTATTGTCGAGAAACACGTTCTATCAGAACCATCATGTTGGCCAATGCATTCGGCTTTTGTCGGCTTTTAACAAAATTCCTGAACATTTTACAAAAAATTAAAGCCAAATTTAGAACTTCAATTTTCGACACAAGAATAATCAATTATCCGTGACAATGGTAAACCAATGCATCGAAATAAAAATGAAAGACCTCGTAATTTCATGGTTGTTAAATTAAAAATGTAATAATAAGAATTGAAAGCTTCTTTTTAATAATTTTATAGGGTGAACGTACGCTCATTTTAAGTTCAAAAATGTACTTTGGTCAACGCTTTTACACCCAATAAAATTACTGAAAGAAACATTCAATTCTTAAACATATTAATCAATTGGGTGAAACTTTTATGAAAAAACATTTCTAAGAATTCTATCGTATATCATCAATTCTCTGTGGAGTTTTACGAGAAATTGAAAGGTCTGTGTCAATTCCAATTAAACTGTCTGCTTGACGCTGAACAATGGTATGTTTGAAAACTGTCTGAAAGTGTTAGATTTATATTTGTACAAGGAAATCTATTATTATTTACACACTTCCTTTCAATTCCCAGTCGGAGTTTTTATATGAGCAATCTTATGTTTTCTTCAACGAAGACATTTTCAGTCTGTCCAAAAGCAGAATAGAGTCCCATTGTGACCATTCTTTATATGTTCGTATACAACATATAATGATGGACGATTTTATAATGGCTGGCAGCTGAACAGATTTGAGTAATTTAGTCGGTAATTAAACAAATCTACATTACTGAATCTAAGATTGGTGTGGAAAATATTATAAGAATAATGTTTAAGGATACCTTAATTGTCACTCTACTTTTGAAAAACATATTTATATTTGTAATAATTTGACATACAGGTCTGGCTGGACGATTAATGTTGCCTAGGTTGCTTCCGCGTGAGTTTCGATCAGACGTTGTTAATCCAAATATAGTGGTTGTGATCGACTTCTGACTGAGTAAAATATTGTATCGGTTACTTACCCAAAGATGGTACAACTATCCAGGTATCCATAGGACAGTTGTAGGTCATTCGTTTGATGTGCTTTTCCCTTTGATTTCCATTTGATTAGGGACTTTCCGTTTTGAATTTTCCTTGGAAATAAAAGGTAAAATTGTCAAAATAGGGGTACAGCAGTCATCACCGTGTCACAATATTAATCAAAACAAAAACAAACAAATATTTAACAAAGAAAGTGACGTTCACAAAACAACATACTTAAATCCTCGTCCTTTTTAGTCTTTTTTTTTTTAAATGTGTCTCATTAGCAAAAAAACCATATATCCAGACTTTATTCTAATACTAATTGACAAATGTATTTGACAACAACACAAATAAACTTCACGGTTGCCTGACAAGATGAAATAGCTCTCTTATAGGATTATTATAGCAAATGAATTGATTCTAAATTTGACCAACTGTATGTCTTTTAGTACTTAAATTGAAACGTTTACTGCCTGCATAGCTATCTGCTGTATACATACCGAGTTGTGCACATGTATAAAGATTTTGCAAAACATCACTTAATGCAATTATTTTTCAACGATAATTTAGGAAATAATGGGAAATCGTAAAATTATGACGTCAGTTTAACTTCTAAATGAATTGTCTAGTCTTTTTACATTTAAACGCTCCCATTGGTTAACCAGAGATGTTATACAATGCAAATTTGCCAGTTAGATGCTGCAATTCGCCAATAAATAAATCTGTTAATCAAAGATTAGATAAAATTATCAACTGATTGATTCAATAAAATTGACAAATCGTGTGGTGGATTTTTTTAACACAATTCTGCCTAATCAGCATCAAGACTGCCCTTGACAGTGATAAATTACTATAAAATTAATTCAATCTTTGAATGCAACATCATGGCTTGGTATCTTTCTTCAATAAACGGTATAGCGAGAATAATTTCAAGAGAATATCAGCAATGATACTTTGCCTTTAATAAGGGAAGACCAGAAAACTATCAAATCGTTGTCTAACTACATGAGGGTCTTCATTCCTTTATCTATAAGTTTGTAGATCATACTTATCTGTTCTTTATAAATTTGGCCCCTTATTCTCTTTTCCTTATATTTTACCCCTTAATACTCTAATCTTTATTTTCTGACCTATTTTTGAATGATTAATCATCTATTCCGCCCTTTTCTTTATAATTGTCTCATTGGCTTGTATTTTGTAAAACCCATCCAAACCGTCGTATACAATTGGTTTACCATTGAAAATAGAAAGTCATTCCATCCAGAGACAATCCGTCAAACATTCCAGTTATATAACAAAACGACACCTAAGAGAAAAAAGACCCATTAAATGGATATAACACTTAGCAACAACCATCCCATCAAATAAATTACTGTCCATCTTTAATCAAGATAACTCAATAATATAATGTACCAAACTATTCAAAGGTGTTAAAAAAATTTGCTGTGTTAGCTATTTCGAAAATGAAATTAGTTGCTTTTACATAAATCAGTCTATGCAGCTGCTGCTTAACAAATCTTTAGACTTACAAAAGAATAACAGTTTAGATATATATCCCCAATGATACTAGTACATCATTTCTTGTTAAAATGTGAAACACAATAAACTCATTAAACAACAGAGTTCTAAAAGAAGTGTTTCATTAACGAAATGTGTCTCAGTTACTTATTCATTTTCGGTTGTGAATTTGCTAAAAAATAAATATTTTGACAATGACAACATTCCACCCTCAAGCTTTTCTGTTGATGTACTTATCTGTTCAGCTAATTCTTAGACATCTATATGGTCGATCTTTTTAAATGTGATATTCTGACTTAATTTAAATCTGATCTAGATGATAATGATTATCTGGTATATAAACTAAGTTATAGACGAGTGGTTTAGATACAATATATATGCATATCCCATTCTTATAAAAATCCAACAGAATCAGCTATTATTTTACTTTCAACAGTATATAAATACAAAACAATGTGCAGTACAAGTCTTTATTGAAATTACAGGATAATAACAATAAAGTATGTTTTAACGAAATATATATTCATCAACACAATATACCTCCATCTCCTTGATGACATTTCACTGAATTATCTGAATTACACGATCAATTATTGTAACTTGTTTAAAAAGTTAAGAAAATATCGAAATTGAAATAAGTCCTATTCATGAAGATAGTCTAAAGCCAAAGATGATTTCAATTTAAATAGATCATCAGAAAAGCCCCCCCCCCCCAAAAAAAATAAATAAAAATAAAATCAAAAATTAATAAAACAAATAAAATATAATAGCTATTCTATTATCTTGCTTTTTCTCACTGTTTCGACTTGTTATCATATTAAGGACAAGAACACAACAAATCCCTGCACGATATATTTTCGGATATGTTTCCAAATTGTCTTTACAAGGCTAAATTGATGCCACTACAAACATATGCACACTTTCCAGTTGAAGTCCTTGTCAAATTGCTATACATATTAAGGATAGGAACAAAACACAATCTTTACGATATATCTCGTAACGATTATTTCTTTACAGCATCGATAATCGATATATTAGTGGCAAAAACAATGTTCTGACGCGAAGGGTTATGCGTACGATAGTTTATAATCCTGGTACCTTTGATAACTATTTAATGTTTCTTTATTAATCACGTTCTAAAATTCTTATTTAGTCACTTAAAAATATAAAAATCGGAATTTTGAAAAGTCTTTTTTTCAATTAGACAAGCAAATACTAATAAACATTATGGTCATCTGTGCATTGTGAGCTGAGAAAAAAAGTAGGAAATCAATGTGTATATTAAACAAAATGAGCGGTTATATGCTGGAATGACCTTATATTGTCTTGGAATGTAGAATTTATATATTTCTACAATGCTTAGAAAAAGGTTATATGCGATACTTTTCCGGAGAATTGTATTCTGTTGCGAGCCAATTACAGATAAACTTATAATTAAAGATAACGTATGGTTATTCCCTCTATACTGCAACTCTTACAAATGTTCCAAATGAAATAATTTTGAGTTTATAGCGGACTACGAAAAATCAGCGAATTTGTATCATCTATTGCTGTGGTGAATTAATCGTGTCAAAAAGAGTTAAAAAATAAGACGTATCAGTCGAGAAGAGAGGAACTTAAGAGACAGAGACATGGAGATACAAAAATAAAGACACATTAGAACAACTTCACATGCTTAGAACGTTAACACCATAATAAATGTGTGAGAAACACTGACCCCCTTAAAAAGAACAGACCGCAAATTCTCTTGAGAAGTTATCACAGAGTTACTTCATGCAATTAAGACACTCGTCGATTTTCTCGTGACGATCATTCCTTATAGTGTGTCTTTCTATGTTGTGATGTTACACTATTGTTTCAGATAAGGGAGAAGGTTTGGTACCATTAAAACATTTAATCCCGCTGTAATTGTTTGCACCTGTCAGGAATCTGATGTTTTCGTTTGTTGATGTGGTTTATAAGTTTTTCTCGTTTCTCTTTTTATATATATATTAGACCATCGGTTTTTACCGTTTGAATGGTTTTACACTAGTAATTTTGTGGGGCCTTTTATAGCTTGCTGTTAAATGTGAGCCAGGGCTTCGTGTTGAAGACCGTAGCATGACCTATAATGGTTTACTTTTATAAATTGTGACTTCGATGGAGGATGTATCATTGGCACTTATACGTCATCTTCCTATATCTAAGGCTATATTCGGTCAGGGTCTCTATAAAACAAATGAATATACAGCCAGATGCTGATTTTACTGCGCAAACAACATAGTATATAGATCTCTATTACTATGATGTGCTGACTTTTTTTACTTGTAACATTTACTGAAAATATTAGGATTGCAAAATTTCTTCTGAAGAACTAGTTTTCGAGTCTCTATTGAGCGACTGTTATTGTAACACTTTTGTATAGGCACAACTATTAAAACGACCTAGATTCATTTGCAATCAACATAATTAAATATTTTCTTCTATAGATGCTCTCCTATTGATACCATTTTCCAAGAAAAAAGTAATCCAATCCAACAAAGACTGGCAATAAAAACAACGTCGATCCACAGCTAACCATATATACAGTATTGTGGATAAACCAACAAGATACAAATCCAATATCATACACATTTCTACTGAGAACATCTCCTACTTAACAACTGTTTGAAACACATCCTTGTAAAGATGTGTTAACACGTTGCTATCAATAACTAACATGAAAAGATAAACTGATTACAGATCAGAAATACAGAATCACTCTAAATATTTGTTTAACCTTATTTGTAGAAAACTATCCAATGTCAACAGCTATGTCTGCTGTACAAGAATTCAAAGCCTTGTAAAGTATATAAATTAATGAAATACGTTTACATTTGTGATTAAAAAAATAAGAAAATTATGATTAATGAGCAATCCTAAAATTCGCTGTAAATTTTGATATTTTTCTATCATAATGCCATAAGTTGACAAATGCAATAAACATCGCGGAATTTTTCACAATTATCTATTAAGATAAAACTATCCATAGATATAAGAATAACAATAATATTTGTTTTTAAGTTATTTCCAAAATAGAATATAATTTTTATTCCCTATTTTCCCTGAGATCACCCCAGTGTTTGGAAGGCTCCGTGTTGTTCAGTCTTTTAGTCTTCTATGCTGTTTGACGAGTACTATTGTTTGTGTGTTTGTCTTTTTCTTTTAAAGCCATGGTGTTGTCCGTTTATTTTCACGTATCAGGTTGAATGTCCCTTTGGTATCAGTAATCTCTCTTTTCGGAACATGCATGTTTTCAAAATACTAAATTATAAGCGTGGTGTCTTTTATATGTTTTTATTAACAATATTCCAATCGACGAAAGGAGGATGCGAGTGTGTACTTCACATGTGGAGCATATCAGTGGTCATGTGACTGATATTCCATACCGGTAAACCAAATCACAATCATAATAGTTCGAATAGATGACTACAACATAAAAACGTACAGTAACATAATGAGAAAATTAAAATTATACCTATTGCAGTGAAATTAATTTTCAATTGAACTTCATTGTCAATTTCAAAACAAAGGACACAGGAGACACATCTTTATTTTTGTTATCCTCCTTTTCCAGTTCAATTTAATATATGCCATCACATAGTCATAATTGATTACAATTATTCAGTGATAAACATCATATTTATGGTGGAACATGAAATTAAAGTTTTTTTGTTACCTATACAACTTTTGTATTTGTTTATAAAATACATGACATGATAGTCGATTGACAAGGGCTGCACAGGCTACAAATTGTAAACTATAAATCTACGGATCAAGGACATACCAAGGCCAAATATATTCCAGACCGTAAACAGGCGCAAAAAACACGAAGAGACACAAAAAGGCATTCCAAAGTAGATTTAATCGCTATTGCCAAACTGAGCAGTTCGTATATCTAAATAATTAATAATGTAATTATAGACAAAAATGAAAGAGAGCCATCTCTCTGAATATTAAAGACCAAATGAAGCAACTCTATTTTGATGTTCCTGAATAATCTGTTAGAAAACTAAAAATATTCCTACTTTTTCAGTTGCAGAACCAGTCGACTCATTATGCATATTAAGCATGTAAAGGAAGATAACAGCATTACAACCTCCCCGGTATATATCTGTTAACGATGATGTCAATACCATTTCCGTGATACAGCACGTTCTCGTGAAAGTTTATATTTTTCTCCTGATATATAACTTTTTGGCGTTTCAGTTAAAAATCTACAGATGAAAATATTATGCACATGATAAAAATATGTCTGTAAAAATTAATAAGTTACCCGTTAAAGCTCTCTTTTTTTTTGCATTGACTTTTAATTTTTCATATCTCGTCAGCACTTTTGAATGTAAATATGAGGTTTCCACATTTTCTTCAGCAAAAATATAATTTTCGATTTAAAAAAGGGAGGCTAAAGATACGAAAGACGATTCAAAGTCAAAAGTCATTCCATTTTTGATGACACAAATAACTTAGATCTAGATTCATTTATATCAAAACTAAATCATATTTTCTTTTTACTCTAGAAAGGGCATTGATTCAAAGATTTTACTATATATAGTATCCTAGATAAACCAACAAAATATAAAACCAATAACATAACACATTTCTACAAAAAACATCTCCTACTTGACAACTGTCTAATATACTTTCTTACACTGATAACAAAAAAATTATGTTCACGTTTTGCTATCAATAGAGAATAGGAAAAGTAAAAACTGATTACAGATAAAACATATACAATCACTCTAAATTTTTATTTTCTTATATGTAGAAAACTGCCAGATCTCAACAGTTCTTTCTGCTATTCAACAATTCAAATCCTTGTATGGTATAAGTAGAACAGTAATAGTAACATTGGTGATTATAAGTAATTATGATAGAGGATGAGTAATGCTCCTTCCTAAATCTGAGTGTTTATTTTGTTTTCGGTTATAATTCATTTTTTTTCTCTACAGTTATATTCAATTCAGGAGATGGTGTTATATTTGAAGTGTATTAATGATTACATTCTGGTCTGAACTATTTAGAATTTGTTAACTTTGATTTTACCATAATATCGTCTCTATCGATCAAGTGCTTTCCACAAATATTTATATATATTTTCCTTTGAAATGAAAGCATGAAAACGGCAATTATATGTTTTTATAAGTGATATTCACAAAGCTTCACTCAACATTTACCAGCGTGAACAATTTTGCGATAAAAAAAAATCACATTTTTGATCAATGGGAGTTTATTTCCCATTTTGAACATATCATAGGTCGTGTGACGGATATTCCATGATACGGGTAAACCATATCATAACCGTAATATTTCAAAGACTAGTAGATGACTACAATTTTTCCTTGATTATCATTGTTTTAGTTGCTTCTTATAAGCAGAAAATTACGCTAGGAAATGAAATCTCTTGAATATTAATGTATACTCTAAATTCAACTCTAAAGCAGGTGCTGCTAAAATGTTGTTTCATAGAAACGTAAAGTTACGCAATGAGCAAATTCCAATTATCCCTATTGTCGTCAAATGAATTTTCAATCGACCTTCATTGTCAATTTCAAGATAAACGAGAGAGGCGATAAATCTTTATATGTTGTATCGTTCTTTTCAAGTTTAATTTAATATATTCAATCACATAGTCATAATGTATTTCAATTATTCAGTGAAAATACATCCTATTTATAGAGTAAAATGAGGTTAAAGGTTTTAGTTTCCTACGAAACTCCTGTATTCGTCAAGAACGGGGGCACTGCTGTTTCCAATAGCATGATGATTGTCTGTTATAAAACATTTCAAAAAAAATTAACAAATTAAACTGTCCTCAATGAAACAAATAATATTGATTGTGTCAGTTTAAGGGACTAGGTGTCACCCACTAAATCAAATAATGGTCATGATAGGTTGAAAAGGGAAGCACATGTCACAAATTGTAAACTGAGACTTTTACATATACAATGACATACAAATGATAAGCATAACCCGCTCTGTAAGCAGGCGTAAAATCATCTGCAGTGTAAAACTAGTTCAATTGAACACAAGTATAGTCAGAAGTGAAAAAACAAACACATAGTGAATAACTAAAAAAAGAAATGAGTAGAAAAAAAGTTCGGAAAAGAAGAAGAGAAATTAAAACAAACCAGAAAATCAAACACAAAGAGAGTTTATCATGTAGGTCATGTTTAAGACGAAAGACAAAGGAATATATACTACAAAATAATGTTCAATCCAGACATCGATAATTCATAACGGTTTTATGTGTTGCTGATGCCAATCCGTACATAAGGCGGCTCAACATACTTCTTTTTAGTAGCTTTTTTTAGTTGGCATTCCTTTGTAAAAAGTCATTGTATTTGGAACAAGCTCTTGGGTAATGAACGTATCAGTTGAAGGATATAAACTCCATTCACCGTTCTTCTTGAAAATTGGACCCTAGGAACGGAAAGTTGGTACTAAATGTATCAAGTAATAAAGAAAGAAATTCAATATAAACAAGTTCATCGTCGAGCGGGGCATTTACACCAATAGGTGAATTTCCTCCACCTTATAGTGAATGTGTTCACCAAGTTTGGCGAACAGTAGAGAACATAAATTTTACATTCTCCACGAGTATGTTGCGGAAGGCGGGCCAGTAACAATATTCCATGCTCAACTATGTTGAGCGGGTATGAAAACATGGAGAGACATCGGAGAGGCACACAATACATTCCATTATTGAGTTAATCTGTATTGTCAAGTGGCACACTTCACATACCTAAGTATTTAATAATGTAATAATCGACAAAAAACGGAAGAGTGCCACCGCTATGTATGTTAAGGAACCATTGCAACAATTCTATTTAGATTTTCCTAAATATTATGGTACAAGGCTAAACATTTGCTACTTTACAACATGCCTACGTTTAGGTTGCAGTACCAGAAATTTCATTATGCATATTAAGCATGTTAAGGAAGATAATAAAATAACAACCTCCCCGAAATATATCTGTTAAAACGATGATGTCAATACCAATCCTATGATACAGCACGTTTCAGTGAAGTTTATATTTTCTTTGAGCGAGTAGATTGGCACCAGAAAAAGTTGCCAGGAATTGTTAGCAATTTATGCTCCACCATTGACATCATGAATAGATATAAGAAGATGTGGTATGAGTACCAATGAGACAACTCTCCATCCAAGTCACAATTTTTACAAGTTAACCATTATAGTTCAAAATACGGTCTTAAACGTGGAGCCTTGGCTCACACCGAACACCATGCTATAACGATATAAAGAAATGACTAGTGTAAAACCATTCAAACGGTAAAACCAACAGTGTAATCAATATAAAAAACGAGAAAAAGCATTTATGAACCACATCAACAACCACTGAACATCAGATTCCTGACTACACAAAATACATTGATTGCAAAAGTATGCACGATGACAATTAATATGTGCAAGATATTTTTGTTTCTGTAAAAATCACGTAGAAAAATCATTTTTAGTTGACTTAAAGACATACAAAATTGGTAAGAGTATAACGGTCATATATGATGTGAAAAGTAGAAAGTTTATTTATGAAAATGGGCAAATACCGCTTTACTTATCTTTTTATGTATTCTGCAGTGTCTTTTTACTTTTTTTCAATCGTCAATATCATTGAATATAAAAATAATTAACGCTGCTATTCAAAAAATGAGAGGCCAAGATACAAAAGGAACATTCAAATTCAAAGCCAATCCCCTTTTCGATGACACTAATAACTACAACCTAGATCCAAATACTGTAATCTAGATTTTATTGTATTTAAACGTATTCATATTTTTTCTTAAGACGCTCTCCTATTGAAAACATTTTCTAAAAAGTAATCCAATCTTTAGTATTACCAACGTATCCAGACTATACAGAACGTCGATGTACAGCTTTCATTGTAGACAGTATTGCAGGTAAAACCAACAAGATAATAAACAATATCATTACACATTTCTACAGAGACAATTTTCTACTTGAAAACTGTATAAAACACTTCCTTACGATTATATATAAACACCTTGCTATCATTAACAAACAAGAAAAGATAATTTGATTACAGATCAGAAAAACAAAATCACATCAAATATTTGTTTTACCTCGTTTGAAGAAAACTATCCAAAGTGCTCTTTATGTTTATTAAGAATTCAAACCGTTGTAAAATTTAAATTAAATACGTTTACATTGGTGATAAAAAGAAATGAAGAGAATGATGATTAATGAGTCTAATTATATTTCACTGTATATTTTGATATTTTTCTGTCATACTTTAGTTTCTGGCATTCAGCTTTTGATTTGCATGTTTTTAAAGAGTTTTTTTTATGGTCACGTACTATTCTGAATTAACAGGATTTTGCAAAATTGTATCTTAAAAGCGTAACTATCATTCCAATATCTTTACAATAGTTTGAATATAAAATAAAATCCTAATTTCCAAAACTATGTACTCAAAAAGATATCAAATTATCAGCAAATAAGAATATAACAATTATAAATAAAACCAATGTCAGGTTATTCAAGAAACAGAAAATAATTTTAATTTTCTATTTTCGAATAAGCACTTTTTCACATACCAATCACAGGCCTAGTATCTTTGGTAAAGTTTTTCTTTCACAATGTAACAATCGGGGAAAGGAGGACAATGGTGTTTATTTACATGTGGATCATATCAATGGTCATGTGACAAACATTCCAAATCTGTCAACAAATTCATAATCGTAATATTTCGAACAGATGACAACAAAAGAAGGGCAAAAGATACCAGCATGACAGTCAAACTCCTAGATAAAAAAAAACCTGACAACGCCATGGCTAAAAATGAACAAGACAAACAGACAAATAATAGTACACATGACGCAAAATAGAAAATTAAAGACTAAGCAACACGAACCCCACCAAAAACTAGGGGTGATCTAAGGTGCTCCGGAAGGGTAAGCAGATCCTGGTCCACATATGGCACCCGTTGTGTTGCTCATGTCATTAAAAACCCGGTAAATAGTCTTATTCGGTAGGTCAAATTCATGCAAAGGGAAGGGCGTTGTAGTTACGACGTAAGGAACATATCCGATATCATTCCATACGGTCAACCAAGTCGTGATGACGTCCGTAAAATTTACGTGGGGATGATTTCAACTTCACCATTTTGAGCTCTTGGTTTATAAGCTTCTTTGTGAGCAGCAACCCTCTATCAAGGAAATGATGGTAGGAAAAACAAGCACGGGAATATCGTATCAATTGGTAGATATATACTCTGTATGCAGGCGCTGCTGAAATGTTGGTATTTATAAATGGAAAATTCACAATTTGGAAGCTGAAATCATCTCTTTAGTCGGAAAGTTTTGTTTTCAACCAACCCACATTGTCACTTTCTAGATGTAAGTCAAGATATGATGCCGACTTAACTGTATCTGGTGCATCTATTATCTCTAGTTCGATGGTACAAGTTGATCCTTTTAAAAGAATCAATGTTTCAGTTGCTTTCAAATAAGCAGCAAATTCAGTATGTTATAACGATAGGAAATGCACCTTCAATATTTATGTGTACTCCAAATGCAGCTGCCGCTAAAATATTGCGTCATAAAAACGAGAAGTTACACAATGAATCACTTTAAATAAATCCTATTGTCGTGCAATTAATTTTCAATCGACCCTCATTGTCAATTTTAGGATAAAGGAAACAAATCTTTATCCGTGGTATGTTTATTTCAAGTTTAATTCAATAAATGGGATCACCATGCTCATCATTTATTTCAATTATTCAGTGAGAAGACATCATATTTATAGCGGACCATGAGGGTAATATTTTCATTTCTTATTATACTCCTGTATTTGACAAGAAATAGAGTACTGTTGTTTCAAATAACAGTGATGCCTGTCTGTTGAAAAAAAATATTTGAACGAAACTTAGCAAATATGTCTTCAATATAAAAGAGTAATGCATGATAATTGTTTTTAAAGTTATCTTTCGGCTTATATTGGTTATAATTTGATACAATATAAATTCCAGGTAAAATACGAGCCATTATTTCATATGTAATATGAATCAAGACTTCTTCCAAGAGGTGCCTAAATTAACCCGCGAAAACGCTTAAAAAAGACACAATTCCTTGAATTTTATAATTTGAAAGCAACTGAAACATTGATTCTTTTAAAAGGATCAACTTGTACCATCGAACTAGAGATAATTAGATGCACCAGATTTTCTAATTAAATTCAAGGCCATAAAAAAAATAATTAAAACTTATACTTGAAAATAGATTGATTCTCGTTTCCGAACAACACATAAAATAACTCCATGCACAGTCGTGAACTGTTATCTGTGAGTTCAGTTACTGAAATTCAAATTCTGAAGATTAGGTATACATAAAACATATTTGTATCCACGTTACCCTCAATATTATATGTCATCCTATTTGATGATTGTCTCCTAGCTTACTAAATAAAAAAATAAAATTGGACAATAAAATAGACTGTTTTTAATAAAAATTGAATCACTAAGGATGATGGAAATAAGTGTTAGGGTAACAAACATTTCTATGAATACAAGGACATACCAATGGAAAGCATAATCCGGGTTATAAACAGACACAACATTCAGTCAAGAAGGAGGGAAACAAAAAACCATCCCAGCGACATGAAAATCAAAAATAAAAACGCATTAAAACCTCACATAGAAAACAAAACGTTTGCGAAACTCTGGCTCCCTTTAACGGAATTGAAGCTCTGTTCACGGGTTTGAGTTGAGAAATACAAACTCCATACACCGGTGCTGCTTGAAGATCGGAACATAGGAACACTCACTACGACTTGATCCAAACCATTAAGAAAGAATCGTAACACTAAGAAGGGTACATTGAAACGGGACACCTCCTCGCAACTCAAAGTATCAGTTTATCCTTAAAAATCAAATATACGCGTCTTCTCCTACCTATACTTTATGTGTGAACCCAGTGTGGTGAACGGTTTGGAAATATTAATTTTACATTATCCATGCACAAGTCCCGGGGGTAAGTTCAGTCTTTTTTTTTTTTTGGTAAGGGTGTGTCCTTTTTGCCTGAAAAAAACATACACATTTTAAGGTGAACTTTCAAATAAATTGGTTATATCTAATATAGTATTGACCATTACTAATTCAAAATTCAGAATAGCATATTTATATATGATATAAAGATCATACATACCCCAACTCAATATACAGTTATCAAACTTAAAAGCATTTTACTATAGTATGTTCTGAAAAGGAGGGTAATTTTTGTATAAAATATCGCAAAATTATAACCCATATTTTTGGCACATCCCCGTGCACCCAATTATAGGAAGTTACCACAGGGGCACAAGTACGTTAAGGACGGCCGTCTCCTTTACAATATTCAATTATAAACTTTGGTCAAATGGTATATTAATATGGAGAGGCATCGTAATTGGCACGCGGTGCAGTATTCTATGAAAGACTCTCATATTTAAATATAGAATATAATAATTATAGAAAACACGCATTTGGATGTGAATTAATTGCAGCATTCTTCCTTCAAAGCATATATACAGTTCATTGTAGATCGTTAAACAAATATATCAATAGACTTATGAGGGGTAAAAAATAAGAATAAACCGCAAATAAGCATTTTAACCGTACACGTTCTTATTTTAAAAGTTTTAATCCAAAAAAAATGTAATATGGATATGTAAGATTATTTTTGATAAATTTGATCCATTATATGACTTTTCTCAATGTTTCTACTGTAAACCGTAGGCGTCATTAGTTGGAGTCAAGAGTTATTGCAAATGTCTATTTATGCATACCATTCTCATAAAGTCAAATAATTGATTCGTTTAATTGGCTCTTTCCTGTAATTTTGTTTCTTTACATGCCAGTTTGAAATTTTTTACAGTTTTTCAGTATCTTATTCTCGTCAATAGATATTGACGTCACATATTTTTCAAGGTCATGCAGACTGTCAATTCAATCATTGATAAAAATTCTCACAGTATGATTTTGTTCTTTTTAATACTTGAAAATTATTTTAAGATAAATGTTGTACCTTGATCATGAATTATGATATTAACTTAGTAGATACGTGCATGGAAACACATAAACTGTAAATAGACTTTTACAATGTCTGACATATACGTTTTGCTCAGATCATGGAATAAATAACCTAAGCTGTATTTGGCAAAACTTTTTTAAGAATTGATGCTCTAGCTGTATTTGGTAAAACGTTTTTGAATGTTCGATCCTCAATGCACAACTTCGTACTTAATTTGGTCTTTTTGATTCTAGTCTTTTTACGAAAACAACGCACGTTTTCTCAAGGGAAAATTTTGCATAAATATTAATGATTATGTTTAAAACTTAGATTCTAAATGATTTATTAGTTTGTTAATGCAAAGACGTTTTATAAATTTCATGCGTCCGAAAAGCTTTTCTGGATAAAGAACTGTCGGTATCGCTAAACTCCAAACACTTGAAAGTCATGTGTGTACTTGAGTACACGGGGAGCTTAATGAATAAAAGACACATAAAAAAGCAACTACTTCCACCTGTGAATAACTTTGCTATAGAGAGTTGGTAGGCCTACTTTAGTTTCTTAATAATTCATCTCAATTTAAAATCAGCAACCATCGAGGACTTACAGTACACAAAAAGCTGTTTCAGGACATAGCTAGTAAAAAGTATCTCTTTATAAATTGTGAGCATAAAAATTATTGTCTAGATTAACCTTGAAGTTCACAATTTGTAACATTTGAAAATCAAGGATGTACGTTTCTGAATAGCTATTAGCTATAACACCAAAAAGCACTTCTAAAAATTACATCAATTCATCTAAGGTAAACTTTGCCTCAGAGAATTGGAACCTTAGTTACTTTCTAAATTTATCAACGGACAAAAAACATCAGTAGCTTTTCGTTTGCTTCCTTTCTATATTTATGATGGAAAAACGTGAAAAGAACACACAAAATAAACACATGAGCATGACTACAGGATCCAAAACATGAAAACATAACTTACTTATTCACGGAGAAGAAATCATCCTTACATCTAGCAAAACGAGACAAATCTCGTGCCTGTACTTCAGTTGAATGGTTAGTTACCCTCAGTCATAGTTTGTTTTCGTCATTAATTTTCTCATAAGACATAAGTCATGCAGTTGTAATTTCGCATTTTGGTCTTATCGGTTTTTTTTTTACAGCTGCATGACAACGGTATTGGTTTTACTCATTGATGAAGGTCGTACATTGTCCTATAGTTGCTCAAATCCACGTCAATTGTTCTTAAATGGATGGTTGTATCAATCTCACATATCTCATAATTGAAGTTGAAATCATCCCTTCGTAATTTTACGGACGCCATCACGAGTTGGTTGACCGTTATGGAATAACCATTTCACAAATGATATCGGATATGTTCTTTACGTCGTAACTACAATCCCCTTCCCTTTCATGAATGTGACCTACCGAATTAGACTATTTACCGGATTTGTAATCACATAAGCAACACGACGGGTGCCACATGTGGAGCAGGATCTGCTTACCCTTCCGGAGCACCTGAGATCACCCCTAGTTTTTGGTGGGGTTCGTGTTGTTTATTCTTTAGTTTTCTATGTTGTGTCATGTGTACTATTGTTTTTCTGTTTGTCTTTTTCATTTTTAGCCATGGCGTTGTCAGTTTGTTTTAGATTTATGAGTTTGACTGTCCCTTTGGTATCTTTCGTCCCTCTTTTTTTCCAGATTAACTTACATGCAGACCTGTTCAACTTGAGAGGAAACGATGCAATTCCAAAGCACGTATGATAACGTGTTATTGCTTTATCTTAGCAATACCAAGCACGAACTGAATGTTCAACAATTCCAAAGAGTATCTTTATCTAATATGAAATAAGAAACGTATCATGACCCTTGATGAAACGCAAAAAAGGTCAATGAATTTTAAAATAAAAAAAGAGAAAAACAATAGAAATAAATTAAAGAAGGATAGTAATGTGATGATCTGCTGTCATGCATATTCATTCGATGGCAAATCATATGAGGTCAATGAATACCATTGATTTTATAAACCCAGATTAAAGAAATCATTTTTAACTGTTAACGGTTTTAATATATAGAATTATATCATGGATTGATCCATAGTATACAAGCAATCAAAATAGATCAGTGCAATACCATCTAAATTATTTGTTTAATTAAGAAACTAAATATAAAAGTTGATTTCAAATTTAGAAACACATCAACTTTTCTCAATTATACAATCTCTAAATAAATCAGCATCCCTACGTTAAGTTATTAAGAATACATCAATTTTGGTAGGAAAATATGTACTTTTCATTACTTGATAATAAAGGAAGATTGTGATATGATGATACCTTAATTATGATGTTAAGATATGTGAAACCCTTTAAAGTTCTTCGTATCCTCCAAACTATTCAGTATTTGAATGAAAAATAAACACAAGTTTATTGTTTCATAATCTTCTATCCAGCCCATCTAATTGTCTAATCTTGTAAGTTATTGGCAATGTAATTGCATCATTCTTCCATCAATTTATCATCAGCCACAAACAAGTAAGTCAACGCGAGAAACGAAATCAGCAATTGAAAGAACTCTTAGCCATCAATTAATCAGCTGTTTTGAAAACATTTCAAATCTGCAACTATGATTGATAGTAAACAGCTCCACTTTAACTTATCTACAGAGTGTTGGTAGACTGGCAGGCGAAAGGCAGTGATAACACGACAAATCTGTTTCTAAAAATACAAGAAATACACAGCTTTTAGAGGTTATTAAAAAGGTACAACATACATTACGTAATGTAAGTAAAATTCTTATTATTTATTCTGTGGTAAAATATATTCATTTTTCTTTTAAGCATGCTTTGCTAGGGCAATAATGGCAGGCAGTGACACCTTTTTTTCTATTGAAAAATTGAGTAAACCACCGCTATTCAAGATACTATTTCAAAATATTGACATAGTAGATTTCATTCAACAGGTTAGAAATCGATCATGTTGAATGGTCAACAGTTTTATGCACAGATTAAGACCACAATTAAGAAAATAAATTGATAATTTTTATGGAAAACTTTTGACAAGAGTCTTTCCTTTTATGCTGTTTTATAACCTCTTAAGACGTCTGGTCTCATTTACTTACATCGATATCTCGTTAAATGAAAATGGAAAACATTTTATATAATATAATTTTTATGATCAAATCGCTGAAAGATATATCCATCCATCCGGGTTAATGCCTTCAAGTTTTATCTAATACGTATACCTCTCATTGTCCTGAATTGTACATGTGTTACTGACCAGTCATCAGAATAGTGAAATTAATATCCAAAGTAAACCATAGCAATACCGGTGACCATATGGTTATTTTATATCATTAAAACGGAAATTTATGTATTAACAACATATATGTATAGAGTAGAAATAAGGATTTGATGACTTTTAGAAGGAGTTTCGCCGGTTTTATGTACTTTCTACAAAAATGTTCACCTATTTTGAAAGAATTCTATCAGTAAAATTACAGATGATAAAAGAGATAAATGCATTATTTTTTCGATTTTCTAATATAGCTCAACGAGCAAATTGTAAGCAAATTTGTAGCAATATCTGTGACATAGCTCATTTACTGTTTTTTTACCTTCCTAATAAAGTTGTAAAGTATCAACATTTTAGAACTTGATCTTTGACACCATATAATTTTCAATTGACACTGTGTCCGGAGAGCACCGATACAAATCCAAATCTATAAATAAAGACAAATACACATTGCGTATACAAATTTTCTACATTTGAAAATGCCTTTTAATTACCAAGTCAGGAATATGACAGTTGTTGTCCATTCGTTTGATGTGTTTATCATTTGATTTTGCCATTTGACTAGAGACTTTTCGTTTTGACTTTTCCTCGGAGTTCCGTATTTTTGTGATTTTACTGTGTACTTTATCTATGTGTCTATGCTATACTGGTCAGCTTTGTACTTTCGTTTAATTTCAATGTTTTCTCGAAAAGTCGATATCATCCCAAATTTGTACCACTTCAGTAACTGTTTATCCCGATACAAATGATTAAATGTGAAATTTAATACGTTTGAGCGGATATATAGAATACTCCAATATATTATTAAACGACTGTAGAGACATGTTTGGTACTGAAATATATATTTATTTGACAATGAACAGGGGAGGATGATAACATTGTGACCAAATTGTTCCCTGGGAACTTATTTTTGCCATTGAACTTCATATCCATTGATGATCTGATACTAATTTTATTAATGCATTATGTACTTTGTTGTAGTTAATAATCAATTAATTCCAGATTTAGGTTATTTTTGGTTTGTCGTCTAATAAATTCCAGATTTAGGTTATTTTGGTTTGTCGTCTAATTAATTCCAGATTTAGGTTATTTTTGGTTTGTCGTCTAATTATTTATGCCTTTTTCTGTGAATCAGATGATAAACCCAATTTACAAAGTCCTAATTAAACTTATTTCATATCAAAATAGATCCTTATATATAAGTCACAGTTATTAGTATGATTTATATTTAAAATCACCTGCTCCCAGTAAGAATCAGATGTAAATGAAGAATATTCCAGGGAGAAAAAAAGACAAATGATGTCGCTTCCTTGTTTATAGATTTAGTTTTATCAAATAATTGTTATCGATTCTTTATACAAGAATGGAAAACAACAAACTGTAGACGAAGAAGACTTCTGTATGCAGTTCTTGTTATCAATTTATTTTTCATTAAATTTGACACCAAAATATTTATGATTGTAATTGTTTCGTGCTTCAGAAAATTCTGGATGTCAAACCAACATTTATAAATCAATATCATGATTGTACTGATATTTGAAAGAACTTTTTGATCATACTATAAGGTATGTTTGTTATCCATTATATATCAACATTAACAGTTTTATCTTTTATATATCCGACTGATTAACTCCGTCAACAATGCAGAAATATTCATGACTTTTTCATCTATAGTCGAGTTTTGCAGTAAATGTGCAATGATCTCTGAAAGATGTCGACTAAACAAGGAATCTCTGAACGCCAAACAGTGGCGTGTGATGATCATTAGTTGTTAACATAATGTTTACAAAAGTATGTTTATAAGTAAAAGACAAATCGTGCTATCTTAAAAAATTCTGCATCTTACAAAACTTTTAGTTTACAACTGACATCCTCATGATGCTTAAATGTTTATTTATGGCACCCTCAACGGAGTTTGGGTGGCATATTGTTATTCTACGTTTCTTTTTCTTTTTTATTATTATTTTTCTTCGACACATTTTTGTCCGCGCGAGTTCTTGGAATCCAATGTACCAATGTTGATGGTACTCTACTACAATGGAACCCCCATATAAAGTTGTGCACCTTAGTATGGAATGGTAAAAAAATGGCCGCCGTTTTCAGGGAAACTATAGAAATATGAAAAAAATCAGTTTTTGGTTTTGGTGAATTATTACGATATGCTTCAACTTAGAATCATTATATTTTACTACAATGTAGGTGCCCACTATATACTGGTTTTTGTATGATTTTGGAAACCATTGGAACTACTATGTTGCCATGGAAACTACACAAAAAATTTCAAAAATTATCGAAGTGCTTCAAATTTAATGAAACTCCATAGTAACGATGAGCAACTCTTGTAGATGTGAAATTTGGCGTTGGAATTAAGAAAATGTCTGCCGTTACCATGGAAACAATGCAAAAATTCTACAAAAACTTAAAGGTTTGGTGCATTTTCTTTAGAGTATTTCACCAAAGTCAATTAAACTGTATTGATATATAACATGACATGTGGCAATGGATGTCTGCTTTTATAATTTTTGAATTATCTACTGTAACCATGGAAACAGCAAAAATGTGCAAAATTTCGAAATAATCAAAATGCTGCACACTGGATAAAACTTTACAGAAATGGTAACTGACATGGGCAGAGTTGCATTTTGAAGTTGGAATTTTCAAAATGGCCGCCGTAACCATGGAAACAGCAAAAATGTCAAAAATTTCAAAATGCTCCAAACTTAATGAAAATGATGATTCGCATGTGTAGAAGCATTCTTTGATTTCGGAATTTTCTAAAAAGCTGCCGGTCGCCTGGCAATGGGGCAAGGGTGCCATCCTATTGCTTGCAATGGCAAATCTAGTTTCTATTATTATCGAATTTTATGCGATGCGGAGTTCTATCCACAGACAGTCGGAATGTATAAGGGAGTCAATTATGCTCGTCTATCATCCAGCCTGGTCTCTTATTCATTCTCATTCAAAATCTTCTGATGTAGATGTTAAATAGCATTGCCATTCTTATATATCCAACATAACTATATTATTGTATACTGTAATACTGTCACGTAGTGTTGTCATTTTACCAATATTTTTTATACATTTTCATATAAGCAGGAGGTTTTGCTAGTCATACAACCAGGTTCAAACCCCTTTTTTTTAAATGGTTATCATTTAGTCCGGAATATTGCAGTTTATATCAAAAAGTTCGTTTCTATGTATGGCGTTTGTTTTTGTTGCACTTCAGTGTTTCTGTTGTTCCTTTGTTTTCCTCTTATAGTAGATGTGTTTCATTCGGTTTTAGTTTGTAATCCGGATTTGTTTTCTCTCAATCGATTTATGTTTAAATACCGGTATACTACTGTTGCATTTTATTTATACCATTA
Organism: Mytilus edulis; assembly: GCA_019925275.1. Classification (NCBI taxonomy): domain Eukaryota; kingdom Metazoa; phylum Mollusca; class Bivalvia; order Mytilida; family Mytilidae; genus Mytilus; species Mytilus edulis. The sequence continues at coordinate 93,840,168 of CM034349.1, read as the reverse complement.
TTAGATTCCAGAAATTGTGAAGATAGGTTGAGAACTTTACAACAAAAATTATGGTTTTTGATTTCTCAATGTGAGGACTCAACTCTTATGTTATCAATAAACCGAGCGTAAGCGAGGTGTAAAATGCTGACAAAATAAATGCCTATCCATGATGAATTGA